>BJBW01008678.1:25469-53540 GCA_004320125.1 Scolopax mira
GCATCTAGCAATATGGACTAGTAAAATAAAAAATACAAAAACCTCTCTGAAATGAAGAAAAAAAGAATAAACTTTTTATTTATTGTCAAAGATATTTTAGGAAAGTTTGATGGCCCTTTACAATTTGTATTGTAAGAAGTCATTCAACAAAAATTTACAAACAATTTTTACTGTAGGTGTTCTCATTTATGCAGTTTTTAACCTTACACTTCAGCAAATTCCTCTTGATTTTGTGGCAATGAACTTAAATCAAAGATAAAAGATCAGTCACATTTACTGTAGAACTGAAAGTTTCTGTATTAGGAGCACTGGCTGGACTTGACTAGACCACCTCCAGAAGGGGATCTCTTCTGAAATAAGATGAAAAGTCAGACTACTTGCTCTTTTATGTGTCAAGGGGGGTAAAATTCTAGTGAACTGTGCAGTAACTGTCTATTCCCTACTGTGTACTAAGATTAAAATATCATTTTGACTGTGATCGTTACCAATCTGAAACTTCAAGAGTTGTTCCTTAGAACTGAAGATGCATTCATCTCTCATGCCACACAACATCCATCTCTTTTTCTCTGCTACTTTTAAAAAGATCACTTAAAAAACCTGATGGGAGAAAAGTGTGTATTGGTTTGGATAAAATTGTATTTTACATGTTTCTAACATCCAGGTTTGTGAAGGAAGAAACATTACAGACTGTTAATGGAGGAGCATTTTTGCAGCATCTATAAATACTTAATGTAGCACAGGAACAGAAAGAGGAATAGTTAAAGAGATGGAGGTAATCCACAAATTATGCTGTTTGGGATTAGTAGATATAATTAAAAATGATAAACAAAGGATGAAATGTGTTTTCTCTATAAACACAACAGTACTTGGGCTGGAATTTCTGGTACCTTGAAACATGCACAGATATTCACACAATTGAGGTAAAAAGGGGGTCACTGCTGCTTGATGGTGGTGTGTCAACTTGATAATACACCGATTAGTTGGGACAAAAGAAATATGCAGTGAAGGTGTAAAGAAAGGGAATCAGCATCTTCTTTGTTTAAAATGAAGTTTCACAAGAATTCTGTTTAACATGGAGCATAAACATTGTTTAGTGTATTAGTCTAAATAAGTAAGTGAATTTTCTGAGATGCCTTTTCATATGTTAGGGAGCCATTTACACAATAAAAACTAGGAAATGAAATAGGGTCACTGTTATGATGGCCAACAAAGGATATCCCACTAATACCTGAGCTGAACTCATCTGATCAGGGTTACTGGTGTTAATCAGCAGTTGTTGTAAACTAATTCCATCTTGAATGTTTGTAATTTCTATTTACAAGATAACGCCATTCCCTACAAGTTGAATATGGCTTTTTTATATTCATACTATTTTTTTTAAATGTCACTGAAATTATCTCAGAGGAGCAGATCTGACAGGTCAATCTCTACAGATGGTAAGTGCTTTGTTAATTATACAGAAATTTAGAAACAATTGTAGAATGTCTTGCCTCAGGAGGAATTTCTCTCTTGCTCTGTTTGAGAGTAGATTTCCTCTACTGAATTAATTTTGTGTTTCTGTGCAGATAACAATCTCTCTGCTGTTTAGTAAGAATAACTCCTTGCTCCTTGTTCAAATATGCAACTGTAAATAAGCAGAGGATATTGCAAATAAACAATGCTATTTGTTTTAAATAATGCAATGTGTGTAATTAGGACAGTGCAATTACAACGGTATACAGCTCTCAGTGTAACAATTAGTTTTTTGGTAAAATGTAATTTGTTCCAATGTAAATGTTTTCCCTCAATTCAGAAGATTCCCTTGAGTTGTTACAATAATAAGCCTATTTCCACGAATATGTGCAGTTGCACTGTGTGTTCCAATACACAAATCAAAGAGGACAGCTACATTATAATAAGCCACGGGAATTATAAAGTCAGAGCAAAATGATATCAGTACTATTTTCTGGGGGGAAAATATGTCCAAATATCCTCTTTCCATTTCCATTTCAATCCCAGAGATGTCGAATGCTTTTTCCAGTTTGTTTTGAATTTATGAGAAAATATAGAAATGTTTCCTTGTGTTACGCTGCTCCTGTGTTAGCCTGTCTTTCCGATGATGATGTCTGACTACTTTCCAGTCTCTCCACTGTTTATTATTGGAGATAAAGAAGTGCTATTATTGTCATTTTACAGACGAGCAACTCTGCTACACAGACCAAAAGAGATCTGCTTTAGATTGCACCAGAAGTTTGTTAGGAAATAGGATTTCAGGTCTCCTCCTGTCACTATCCCCGCCGTGGGAGCCCCTTTCCCTCGACGCTCTCGAAGCACCATAGTGCTGTTATGGTTCTTTCTCAGAGTGCAACTGATGCTCCATCCAGCTCCCTTCATCCATTTCAGCACAATCAATCCCTTACTATCCTGCTCACTAGTTTGCAATAATTTCCCTAAAATTGCTGTTTTAAAAATAGTTTAAACACTGCTACCAGTGTGCAAATAGGCAATTTTAGGGCAGCTGAATTTAGGTCCTGAAAGCATCTGAGAGGTATAATGGAAAGAATGAATGTAATTACTTGGTATGGATGTTTGAGAGTGCTCAACATGTTCTATGAAAAGTGAATTGTCTGAACTTGATTTTAAAATTTGGGCTTCATTCTCTTTGCACCAAAGTTTGCCAAGTTCAGGTGGATTTCCTTGTCAATTCTCCTGTTATCACTTTGGAGGCTGCAAGTTAGTTGATCTAAGCCTGAGCCTGCAGTTACCAGTTACTTGTAAATACTGCAGTGAATTCAATGAACAATTTAAAAAACCCACACAATAGTAGTAATGTGCAATGATTATAGGGCTAGGTGCTGTGATAAGCATTGTCTGGTTTGGTTAAGTCATTGCTAATGAAATATCACAGCTGATTAAATTGGCAAGGAGAGCAGTTCCCTATGATCAGGTTCCACTTTCTCATTGGATCTTCAGATTTTTTCCTCTCTCTTTCTTAAAATGCAAGATCTAAGTGAGACAAACAAATATATTCTTTAATTATAAATCACGCTAGAAATCACATTTTATCATTAGTGGCATGTTCTAGAGAGACTTTCTGTCTTAATTATATCTACATCACTACGTTTCTTCCCCTGCATTCTAATGAGATGAAGAGTAGGAAGAAAGCACAGGAAAAAAGTGCAACAGACCCTCCATAACTGCAGTGAAACTGAATTGATATTTACATTCATCCTGTAACCATACTTGTGCCTCTTCTTGAATAACAGTAATGGTGATCAAAGCAGAAAAGAACTTTGAGCTGGTTGCTTTCAAACTGCTCACTAATCACTATAATTCAGCAGAAAATAGGAACAAAACTACCCCAACAAACACCACAGTCATTGTGCTCTGAGTAAAAGGGATTCTCACCAAATAAAGCTGAAGCAAGGTTAAGATTGCTCTCTTACACAGTATGTCAAAGTTAAATACAGGTCTAAATCCATTCAAAAATTTAGACCAGTTCTTCCCAACCTATCAATGAGCAGAGCCAGGCTGCTTTGTTAAGTGAATAACCCTTCCCAGAGCCTGCTGTGGCATTGCTGCTGCTGACAGCACTGTCTGTGTTTCTACAGGGGCCTATTTTAACCTTGACTCTGCTAACTTGGGTGTTTGATTTAATTAAATGCCACTTGTGTGTACCTGCAGCTCGTGTACCTGGGAGAACTTCTGGTTCTTTCTCCTCTCCAGTTTGGTATTTTTCTGTTTATGCACGGAAGTGAAACTGCTTTCAGACACATAGCTGAACAGTAGCCAGGTGCTTTATAACTGTGTTAGCCTGAAGCTCTCATGAGAAATATTTTTTTCCTGGAAAATAAATTATAACATGGCTAAGTGGTGCCTGACAAAGCTAAACAGGAGCCATGCTGCTCTATTGCAAATTCATCTGCAGTCTCTCGGTAGAAAGACAAATAAAAGCACTTCATCAAAATCAGTCAGAGAAGCACAGGAATACTCATAGGAGACCACTAAACTCTAAATACCAATCAATTTCACCAACTTTTTTGTCAAACTTGCAGGTCCCCTTAAGCACTGTCGTCTAGAACTGCCAGCAGAGGCTGCAGGATATGTTGGAGGCCTGGAGCTGAAAGCCCCTCTCTGCCAGTCATCATTAGGGGGTGTGCATATGTATTGGCACAGGGCAGGATTTATTGAAGTCAGTGGGTGGGGTTCAGCTGACATCAAGGTTTTGGAACCAGGCCTAAGGGCTCGGAAACCTTATGCTCCTTTTGAGAATTGGGCTCACAATTTCTTTCTAATGTATAGGCTATTTTTCAGTGACTTGAGCACGTCCCAGTGGCCAGCAGGTCTTGTTGTACCATGCATTGTGAGTGCAGATAGTAGCCTTTTGACTTTGTCCTTGAATTCAAAGTCGCTGAAATATATATTATTGAGCAGTTTTCATCAAGACGTTTGCACTGATCCTTTTTCCTACACAAAGATTCCAAAATCGTTTTACAGCCAATGGGACATGAAATGTTATGAGACTGTTGACTTCCCACTTGCTGCTGGCTTCATCCTGCTGTTATTCTCAATCAAATGCAAAAGTAGTTCTGAGAGAAGGAAAACTTAGAATTTAACCTCCTCACTCATTTCTTTAAGCTGTGGTTATGTCCTCACTGTTACAATGTTTAAGTTTTCCAAGTCAGAAATGTATTTTAAAGTTTTGTTTAAACGATGTAAACACAGCAAATGCAGCATAATGGACAGAGATCAAAGAAGTTTCTCTAATGCACCCCCAACCCACACACCCTCAGTATACATCTGTGTCAGCTTGAATCATTGTTTTGCCTTGAATAAAAAGCAAAGAGAACTCATCAAATCGGCTGTGAAGCAGAGCACAGTATCGCACTTTTATGATTAGGTCTAACTATACTCTTTTTAGAGTTTTCTTTTTAGTTCCAGTTAAAAAGAAGGCCTTTTTTTTTCTTTCTTTCTTTCTTTCTTTCTTTCTTTCTTTGCTCCCCTGTTCCCTGGAATTGGGAGTTCAACCTGAGCTCCATATTTGTCCTCTGGGACAATCTTGAATCTAGATTTCCTTGGAACAAATCTGATTTTGCTTTTGGATATAGTTTTTTCAGAAAAGCAAGATTAAGTCAACAGTAGTTTCCAGTTATGCTCTATTGAATTCAGAGTCTTCAATCTCAAAGGAGGATGTGGAGAGATATGTCTTATTTACTTATCTATATGTTTCGGTAAGAAAAGCAATACAGAAGTGGTCACACGAAAATAATGGTCCTTCTGTTTTGCTGGATTTACAAAAGGGAAGGTGTTTGGATTGATGTTCTCCTGTTGTATCATCAACAATACATCACAATTCTGCATTGTTTTATATAAAAAGTCTGGTGTTCTCCATTACAATTGTCTATAAAATTATAGGAAAAGATACTCACATTTCTTGTCTTTTCTAAATGATAAAAACTATACCTAATCCCATCTTAAAAACAAAGCCTTCGTAGACAGAATAGAAGGTTTGGTGGAAAGCTTTAGTGTCTTTATTCCTTTGAATTCTACTTCAGGTGAGAGTAATGAATCACCTGGTTCTGGATTCTCAGCAGTAAAGCAGATGAAAACAAACCAGTAGTCCTCTTGCAGAACAGTGGTCTAATCACATCTGACACCAATTAACATACTTGCTGATAGTACTTATTAGGACATAGTTAAAGCCTGAAAGATGTGTTTCAACAGTGCAGTGGTCATTTTGCTGAGCAAAATTTAACTGGGTAGGTGGCCAAAGACAGAAAAGCATCTTCAAAAACATCAGCTTAAAACCCGTCCCTGAAATGGGCCTGCCTTTTTTTTCTGTCACCATGCTTCCAGCTGAACCATGTTCAGTACCAATTCAGCTTCATCCATTGTCAGGAGTGAGTAATTTTCTGAGAAAATGTGGTTTGAATCCACGTCACTCAGAATTGAACATTAATCTTAACATCAAACATGCTTGCTAGAGTTAGTCGTTGCAAAAGGCTTAAGGAAGAATGCCTTGTAACTCATGGAATATTTCTGCCTTGGTTTTGCTGGTTGTATAAGCTATTAGAAGTATCCTTGAGGAAAAGATCCATGCTTTTCAAAATGTCTTTAATTGACAGAAATGTGTATTAAATAACTATAAATTTCACAAAAATATCAAGATTTATGATGGAGTAACAGTGAATAAGTTACTTTTAATATATCTTCACCATCTAAAAATGTTGATGTGTATTTTCAGTTTCCTGAGATTCACAAGTCAAAAACTGCTATGCTGACAAATATCTACTGGACCTTTTTTGGCTGTAACTGACTTAAAACCTAAGAACTTCTTGGCCTGTCTTACCTTCTAAGGTCTTAAAACATATCTATGCACTGAAATGGTGTCAAGAGACACGTATTGCCTAATTACAGAGAAGCATTTTAACAAAAAGTACATTTCCCATGCCTTCTTCAGCTCTTAATTGTCTCTGCCAATTCTCCATTACCATCTGTCATAAACTCCCATTTTTCTGTTTAGCTGAAATATGAGTATAATACTGATTCCAAAATATCATAATAGATTCTGTGTCCCCTTTGTACTACATTTTCGTGCTGATCACTGCAGAGGCATGCAAATCTTGCTCAGGGTTGCCAGTAGCTTTGTCAGTCCTCAGAGTCAAGAACAAAAGCTCATCTGCTGGAATGACTCATGACAACCTTATCTTTGATCACTGGGACAATTTTCAAATTATGTCTGTCCCCTCCATTTCCAGGGCAATTTTACATCTCCTAAGTTTTACAGTGGGATTTTGAAGCTCAAAAAATTCTGTTCCTGGCCCAGGCATTGTAAAATATGGGAGAAGGTAATTCTTTTATTTTGTCTCAATTTCCTCTTAATGATGATATATTCTTGGTGGTTTTTAGTTGCTTAGTTTTTTTCAAACAATGAGCCATAAACAAATCCTAGTGAGTAAAAAGCCTAAAATTGAGGATACTTTCTATGGAAACAGAAATGATGTAGTTTGTATTAGTTCATCTGTCTTTACTAGGGGCACTTTCCCATTTCTTGGTACTTGACATCAACTCCATAATTTCTTTGCTGTATAGATTGGCTTGGGAGTAAGTAGGAGCTTCACCTGTATGTTCGCTCTCTAGGGGAGGGACACATCAGGTACAAGTGCAGCTGGCTTAGCTGATCAGAGGTACCTAAATGAAAATGTCAGCTTAAAAGAAATGAATGGCACATAGAAAACACAAACCAGGTACATCTGGGACATGATTTTGAAACGTAGCCAATCAGAAATGACTGAAGTTTGTTGCTGCTTGTTCACTACAGACAGTCTCTGGGGAAATAAGTCACACCTAGTGTTTCAATTAGTAGGACAAACTGTGCAAATGTCATGCCAAACAAATTCAGCCACATTTCAGAAGAGGTCAGTAGAGTAAAAGAAATCCGTATGTCAATAGTATAGCAAAAAGCCTAGGGAATTTTCTTCAAGGTGGGGTCATACCAAATTGGTGAGTTCTGCCTGGAATCACTAAGTTGGCTTTGAGAAGAAAGCTGTGCTATCCTCATTGGGGGCTGAATTTCTCCACCCATTCATGATGTGCACCATGACTGCAACAGAGTAAAAATTGCTATTTTAAGCATTTTTATCCCTGAAGTGTCCAAATGCATGTCTGCTTAAATGGGCAGTTCAGACAGTGGCCTTTTGCAGCCACGGGCTTCAGCAGGAAAATGATCAGGTGCCCAGAATGATCTGTTTATTTGCCTGCTAACAAGCCTGCCCGTACTGCCCTGCTTATAAAGGCAAATTCTGGTTGATACCAAGATAGGTTTGAAATAGAACTGATGCGTAGAAATGAAATGATTGATATCTTATTTTTCTAAGCATAGTATTTTGAACATTTGCTGTAAATTATGTTTGTTACAGACCCAGAGTCTTTTGGCAGTGACTCCGAGTTGGATGGACTGGCTTAACAATTTGTTAAACAAATGGTTTTCAGTCTGCATTTTGCAAATTATTTTGATTATTCAGTATTGTTTGCATGATTAGTGAGTTGCATCCTTTTATTATTTCTGTTCTCTGATTGGACTTATTTATTCAGGGGAATAAGCAAATCATTCCATCAGTATTGTTGGATTTCAATGCAGTATATGATACCGATATTATCTTGTTTTCTAGACAGAACTGTAGATTTCTACTTACAAAGGTACCATGTTGTATGTAACGATTCAGCCAAATTATTCTCTACAAGTACTGTTGAAAATGTAGTTACTAATCAATGCTAACTTAGATAAAATGCAAATTTGGGAACGAATATACATGCGCATATGTGCACACACACCTCTTCCTATCTCTTGATAGGGAATCTGATTAGTAAATCAAGCTGCTAACATATCATTATTATCAAAAAAGCAGTGTTTCCATATAATTAGGCAGCAGCAAATCAGTCATAAAACCTGGCTTTTCTTTTCATCTTCTGTGAAGTTTACAATGAAATAATAAAGATCAGATAAATCTATAGAAGGTGGTGATGTATATTCCAGTAATTTAGGTACAAAATATTTTAGGTAAGCTGAAGGAAAAAAATATATTCAGAATATGCTGCAGCAAATGTGTGCACTAAGTGAAGGCAAATGCCTGGCATTTAGTTTTGTAAAAAACAAGTGAAATAAGTTTCTTTTCTTCTATAGTGATTTTTTCTACCTGTCACTCATGATCTGTGTCATTCTATCTGAGCGATTCTTTGGACTGCAGCAAATGAGTCTGCCTGCCAAATCTTACTTGAAACAGCAGCAGTAATGCTTTCCCTGCTACTGGCCCATCTGATCTTTGCAGAGGTCACTGCCTGCATATCATGAAGGCAAAATGGGGCATGTATTTATCCTTCAGATGCATGGAGCTTAGGGTCTGTACTCTGAATTACACACTTGAGGTGCCAGCATAAGCACCTGCATAAGAGTGGTAACCTGCGTCAGTGGGGTGGGATGAGTAGCTGGGAGCAGTAATCTCTGCAGTTCTCCCAGGAGGATTCTGCAGTGCTGACTTATATAAGCTTGTATTTTTTTAAGAGGGCTATTAATGATGTGGTAGATTCCTTGTCTGTGAACTTCTACTATGTTCATCATTTCATTTGCTCATTTAGTGTAAAGAATAGCTGAAATAAGGGATGGGTTCTATTGTGTATGGATGACAAGATGTGCTTTTCTTCCTATGTTCGTGATATTCTTCGTATTTGTAATAATCTATTTGTACGGGGCATCAAGGGGTGGGATTGGGAGTATCACTTTTTCCTATTACAAGCTGGAAAGAAAATGTAAAAGATATTCATATGCAACTTGAGGGGAGACCGAGGTCAGGTCTTCAGCCTAACCATCAGAACCAGCAAAGGGGCACATATCAAATGTCCTATGTCAAACAGCCATGGTAACCAGGATTACAACCTAATTAGTGTGGCTAATGGGAGAATCAAAATAAGAGGAGGTGTATATAAATGGTTGTTTATTTGAATACAAACAGAATCGTGCTTCTCTCAGGCGTGCTTATAAGCATAGATTGTGCTGCATGATGTTAGCATACAAGTCTTGTTGTAGATGAATCGGTCACTAGGTGGATCTCTCTCTCTGTGCACTACAGGGATGCCAGAATCCCCCTAATGTTGAATACGGGCAACAAAGTAGCTGTGAATATTTCAAAACCTGTGGGTGCTTCATCTTTCTGATTCTTTCATTACTATTGGAATCATAGATCCCAGAAGAAGCACTGCACAGCAGTGTTATCAGTAGCAAATTATCAGCAAGTATTCTGGGGGGCCGGGTTGTGACTGAATGCTTTAACTTTAGACTAAGAATTCAAGTCCCAGTGAAGCACTTGCTCCCTCATCATTTGGTACCAAAATGTTTAGCAATACACAGTACAGACAAGGGGAGGAACGAGATGGAAAGGAATGACATGACTTTACTGTTACCAATGGGAAATATCAATATCTAGGTTTGACTGGTAAGTTTATCCTTACCCTGATGTGCATTTGATGGTACATAGGAAAAAGTATATAGGAGGCAAAGTATCAATGGATGAAAAGAAAAGAAGGATGGAACACTGTGAATTTTCAGAAACTTGAGGAGAAAAATGAAAGTAAAGTGAGAGATAAAAAGCAAGTAGTAATGTATTAGGTGCTTATTATTTCCCTGTACAGACACTGGGAGCATCACAGTCAATATTACATTGTCTTTGCGATTTTTTATGATGCAGATGAAATACTTTTTGATTCTACAGAACAAGATCTGATACATAAACAGATTGAATGACTTGGTGGAAGTCAGGGATAGAGCTGGCATTCATGACTAATGTTAAGACTAAAACTCTAAACTCTTTGAATTCAAATGTGTCAGCTGATAAATGCTGAAAGGAAGATCATGGAAAATTACTGTTATCTCTGATTTGGGCCTCCAGTATTTCAGACCTTGTTTCTCTTCTGCTGGAGACCCACAAAATCAAGATCAATACAATTCTTTAGACCTCTATATCTTGTAACTTAACACTTGATAGCTGAGACCACATTTTCAAAATGGCTCAGAACCCAAGCTCTTTTGAATATCTTTGTAGGCATTTAATTGGCTATATGAGAATGAAGTTCTTTTGCATTCAAATCAGAGTCATACTTTCAACATATTTGGCAATTCCCTCTCTCAGTTTTTTTGATAGCCTAGAGTGGCATTATCAGAAACTTATATAGACTCAAATATAAATAACACCAAGTGTAAATCATCGGTTGGTACAGTCACCTAAGCTGACTCTGCAAAATAATGTTAGAACCAAAAACATTGGTCAACACAGCACACACCAGGTCCTATTTGCCATATTACAATTCCTCAATCTGGAGTTCCACTGAGTACTATAAACATGCCTTTAGGCACCTGTGAGCTAAAATCCCTTGAAAATGGGATGAAGGGCCAGATTTTCTAAAAATAAAGAGAAAGGATGAGTAGGATGTTCAGCGGGAGGTATCACAAATTATGAAATCTCTCTACAAGCCTAGAAGCATCTTTAACGTCTGATAATTTAACTTGAAGTCACTTCAACATTGACTTCTTCTGTGCCTAAGATAAAGACACTTATAAAGTATACACACGTGAGTATATTTATGAGGAAAATAACAGAAACCTTTCTTTGTAAAGTCTTCAAAACCAGGGAAAGTTACTGATAATGCTATCCTTTTTCATAGCTTCAAATGCACATCTTCAGTAAGAGGGCAGGTCACAATTCACTTTCAACATTAAAAAAGATTTCGTACCGTGCTGACAAAGTAAAGGTAACATCCCAGGCTTCTTTCTGGAGAGTTTAAGCAAAGTAGAATATATGAAAAATTCTGAATAGTCACTAACAGATTTTTAAATCAGGAACAAACTAAGTCCTCCTGAAAGAAGAATTTCCTCCAAGCATAAACATCAAATAACTTTTAATAAAAATATGACATATGACAATATCCCTTGTGAAAGGAGCAGTCAGCTTGAAAGTCTTTATTTTCCTTATCTGATAAGCTGTCTCAGTGATTTATCAGTGAATAGGAATGTTTCATATAGGAATGACATATTAAAAAAATCAAGCTAAATTATTAGAGGCCTCTAATTTCTGAAAAGAGTTGGATTTTACTGATTAAGTACTTAATGTTATAAAACTGATGAATGCTATAGAGTAATGTGCCATTTTGAATAATGACAAGATTGCAATAACAAAGAGCAACATCTTGCACCTTTAATGTGCTTATAGATTTTTGAGCTTTGAGGCTGAACTAGACCATAAGAAAGGTAGTGAAGTAAATTATATTTTGGCTTGCTTAAGAAACTAGCTAGCAAAAATGTGTTCGTTTGGGGAAATCATTTAATACTAATAATATATTTTTAAACATGCAAGTATTGCTTCAGAATATTTTTATGTGGTCTTCCTTTTTCTTATATGATAAATTGAATAAAAATTCACAAACAGTTCTGGTTCACTTAAAATTTTGCTTCCGTTTATGGTATGAATCACTTCAATTAAAAAAACAATACAAAACAAACTGAACCTTGCCCCAGCTTTAATTCTAATCTCATGGGAAGGGAGATCCCCTGGCAGCATATCCTGCCATAAGTGCATTCTGTGTTACTCAAGTCAAGCCCAGAACCCTGCTGAGGTTCATAAAGCTGGTCCTGGAACCTCTGGTATATCTGTAATGGAACAGATTGTAAAAAAAAAAGTACTTCTCATTTAAATGTTGCTGTGACCCAAACATTACCAACCACTTGCTTATGAAGTTAGAAATGTTTGTATTTGGTGAGCACACAGCAAACCTCTGTTAGCAGCACTTGGAAAGTCATTGGTCTCAAGTTTTCTTCCTGAAGAAATAGTGCTGTGAAGAAAACCTAAGGAGGAAAATTTTCTTTTTCATTATGATGAGAAGGTGCTATAAAAAAAATAACTGAATTATAAGTTCCCAACTGCACACAAACAGCATCAGTTTCTGACTTCATGCAAAGCTTGACATGAGAACAAAAGAGACCTTTACGCTTTCATGAAGCCAAGGAAAGGTGATTGTTTTTCTTTTAGTTGTCACAGATCTTTTATTGAATGGACATAATATTCATTCCATTTCTAGGATGAAATCAACTGTATTTAAGATTTAAAGGGAAGAAAATAGTAAGGCAGCAGCTGAATGAATAATTTCCACAAATAATTTAATTCCCATTCACTTTATTTTCTGGTTGTACTTCCAACTGTGTGGATGGATGCAAAATCCTCAAATATAACTGTTTTAATTTTTTTATCTATTTCTTCAGCAGATAATGTCTTGGATTGTTGATTATTGAAAGTATTACAATTGGTAATTTAGTCTGGTTAATTACATTTCGTATTCCTTTTTTTCCCAATTCATTGACATACACAAGTAACCAACATACTGTAAGTTACATATGGAGCAAACAAATACAGAAACACCTTCATACTAGTTTACTGCAAGTAATTAAACTTAAGCTTCATTTTCTCTATGTTCCAATTGCAAAACAAAACAGAGCAGAAAACTCCCAACTGTGTACATGCCTGTGCTCCCTAGTTCATGCAGATTTCTTTCTGGCAAGATAACCTGGGTGAGATTCACAAGTGCTATGAATTCCACCTGTCTCATTCATACTCTAAACTTAACATCAAACATATTTACTTTGTAAATTTAAAACTGACATTTTCTTTGGTAAATTACAGTGTTGAAGTGTATCGGTTATTGAACAGAATATTATAGACATATTTCGCATTTCCATAAGCAACAGAAAGGAAGCTTGTGACTGCAGAAAAGCAGACTTAAATAAAACCAGACTCAACAAAGGAGAACCAACATCACGAAAATGTAGCAACCCATCTCATAACTGGAAAACCAGATTATGTCCTTTTCATTGATGGAAGTCTAGTTATTTGTATTGGTTTAGGTATTAAAAATATAAAAATATGGGATCCTTGCAGATGCAAATTTTACACCTTTATCTACACATGTAGATACAAATTTTACACAACAGCATTGAAGTAATAATGCAAAAGTATGAAGCTTTACAGATTTTACACTACCATATTGAGTTTCCTGAATTTCTGCTATGAAAATAGTAATGTTTTCTCAGTTTTTGGTTTTTGTTTTTCTTAATCCTGATCGTTAGAGCTCCAGGTCACAGGTAAAATTGCATAGGCATATCCTTTTTGTTGTTCCTTTTCATTTGCTTATGGTTATTTATTTTCTTCAAGAAAGATTGGAAAAAAAATCTTTTTCAGTCTTTTGAGTGAAAGCAAAACAGGGAAATTCTATTTTCCCTGCAATTTAAAATGAAACAAAGCACTACTTGCCTAGTCTGGAACTACAACAGCTGGGTTCAGGAAACAGAAATGCACCGAGACATCTCTCCAAGCTGAGCAAAGATCTTGAGAGTTCTGTTAAATATCAGTCAGATTTCTCAGTGTTCTGAGCTTTGCAAACATATGTGAATGTACAGTTGGAGTCAGTATGACATTTCAAAATAATATTTTTTTCTTTAATCAACCTTTGAATTAAAGCAGAAGTGTGAAAGAAAGTGTGTGTGAGTTTGTTAGAGAAGAAGTTCTACCAGGTGCATTTAAAATTGTGCAAAAAGTGTGCTGTATTATGAGGGTAACAGTTTGAGGAATATGCCTCCGTATCACAACTGTGTTCTTATATTTTGCAGTCCCCTTGTTTTCTATTGCCTTGTACTGAGGAACAGGAGAGTGATGATTTCAAAGAGAAATTTGATGCTGCAGTTGAGCACAGGGAAGGGTTGCTCCCCTGTGCCTATTGTTTCTAATCAATTTTGAACTACTTTTCTGTCATGTCTCCTGATCTCTTTAAACTGAGTCTGACAAAAAGATCTGGAATTAAAAAAATGCTCTAATGTTTGGGGTTTTTTAAACTGGCTTATGTAATTTTCATGTCATTTACTTGGAGGAGATGATAGCCTGCACTCTGAAGTTTCTAGCTGACACCAAAATGAGGGGAAGGATTGGTATGCTCGAGGACAGAGTTGCAATGCAGATGGACCTAAACAGACTGGAAGAATGAGCAACTGAGACCTAAAGAAATTCAGTAAGGACTAAGGCCAAGAGCTCTCGCAGTACAGGAAAGATGTTGATGAACTTTTTTCCAAAGTTTATCAAGTTCATCAGAGGACTGCCAAGATGGTCAGGGGGCTGTAGCCCTACAATGACTGGTTGAGAGAGCTGGGAGCCTGCAGAATACACAGCTTCAGGGAGAATTAGCTAGTACCTGCTGATACCTATGAGGAGGTCATCAAGAATATGTTATTTTCACAGTGGTGCATGGTGGAAGATCAAGCAACAATGGGTGTAAATTGAAACAGGAGATGTTCAGATTGGAAAAAAAGAAACTTTGATGTCCTGAGGATGGTCAGGCACTGGAACAGGTTGCTCAGAGAGGCTGAGCAGTCTCTGTTCTTAGCGGTTTCAAGACTAGACTGGATAAACCCAGAGCAACCTGGTCTGACCTCAAAGCTCTCCTTTCTTTGAGCAAGACATAGGATTACAGACCTCCCGAGGTCCCATTCCAAACTACATTATCTTCTATTCCTCTGATTTTGACCAAACCAAGCTACTGATCAGATCTGTGAGAGAAAAAAAGTAATCCTGTTCTGATGTGGAAATGAGAACATAGGGGCAAAAACTCATCAGCGTAGCTGACCTGAAACCAGAGCAGCATATCTGAGTGCAAGTACAGTTATTAAGGATTTTGTCCTAACACCAGAGGTTAGACTCACAGAATAGCAATATGGCATAAAAAATCTTTTTACAGAACTCTTCGTTCTTAAACAATTGTGAAAATTTCAGAGACTTTAGATAGAATATCGTGTTCTGTTATGCTTAATGTGGTCTTATCAATTCAATTCTTGAATTCCAGTATTATAAGTAAGGGTTGATGGAACAGGCTGAAATCCATCCATTCAAAATCAATTCAGCACATGGGGCGATTTTGGAATGTGTCTGTTCCACATAAATACTGATAGAGCCCCCATAGACGGAGGGTGTCTATGACAGGGTAAATTAAGCCTGCTTGCTGGGCTGAACACCAACTTGCTGACTAAGCAGTCTGCTCTTACAGCGTGACCTCCCATGCTCTCTTACGGTATTAAAATGAACATTAGAAAGAGACCTCATTTGAAAACCTACAGAAATTCCATCTTTTATAATGGCGGAACCGTTGTTTTTCTAACAGGATGGAGCCTAAATAGTTAAACAGTCTGTGACAGGAATATTTGAAAAATGTTGCTTGATAATATTCAGTCCCCCCAAAAAAATTAGTTGGAGGTGGTCCCTCTACCTCCCATATTAGTAGGTGCCATTTGACTAAACCTATAGGATTGTCTTACACTGTGTATCAAAAATCACCGACTAAGTTATACTCCTGATGCTCCCACATGACAATAAATAATTTCTAGCCTGCTTTTCATAGTTGCATGCATCTGAATTTGAAGGCAAGATATTTCATTAATATAAGCAACTTCAGTGCTTAGTAGAGATGGGAAAAGTGTTTTCAGATAATTCCTTTTTCTCCTCTTTGACCATATGTCAAAATCGTGCTTAATTACAGTGAGAGCAATTGTTCACCTATATTTTCCTTTGATACAAGAATTTCTTGAGGCTACAGAGTAAAAGATAAAATATTCTTAAAACCACTTAGTCAACCTAATAATTCACACACCACATCACTGTTATTAAATAAAGCAACACAGTACAAATGCAGGGAGAGACACTCTACTGAAAAAACTTGATTGGTTGCTTTATCTTCTGCCAGACGGAATGTGACTTCAGCATATTTAACAACGCTAACATATCTTTTCTAAAAAACAAATGCCAACCTTGAATTTACAGTTTCACCCTTTAACCTCCAATTGTATCAAGGATAACAGCATATTTTACAATTTCTTCTCCAGTCCCAGATAAGTAATAATTGCTACCAGAATCATTAAACAAGTTAAGGCATTTAACTTCATTATAGTAGTTCTTGTTAGGCAGGCACATTGTGCCATTATCAGACCTTTTACATCAGTAGAAACAATTGATAAATCTGTAATAATTCTGTGTCTCAAAGATTGGATAATGATCCCTTGTAATGCTGTGACATGACACACACACAAAGTACTGCTTTTCAGTGTGTAATTTCTCATTTCAGAGAATGTTAACCAGACTGAAAAAAACCCCCTGCTTTTATACAATCTGTTCAGTGGAATGTAAATGAACGTGGGGAACAGTTTCTTAATAAATGAGCCACCATTGTGATTATTTTCAGTAACATTTGCTGTACTTAATGGTACCATCCATCTAAGGATTTCTACATTTATCCTGTTATAGGATGGTTAAAACCTTTATGGAAGAATCATTAATTTCCTTGCAAATGTCACTGATTTTGAATGCTTTGATCATTCGAAGATTAGCCCAGCCCCTGTCATCAGTAGTCTCAGATGAGTTCAGGCTGATTTGCTTTGTACATCAAAGGCATAAAAGGACCACTCTGAGTCTCAGTCTTTTTGGCTACACTTTTGAAGTCTCCTGAATACACATGAGCCATTTTGTTACGGGAGAATGAAAAGCAGAGGACCATTGTGTGTGTGGTGGACAATGTGCTTCTGAATTTACCTTTCCTTTCATCAGTGACAGACTGCCTCTGGAGTGTCCCCATGGGCAATGTTAATGGGTCATAGCAATAATGATACTCATTAATATTAAAAAAAGGAACAAATTCCTCAGACATCCCAGTGTCGGATACTCAAAATTGTACCTCATGTGTTGCAAGGTGACAAAATACATGTAACTGCAAAGTTGACATTTTCTAATTGTTGAAGTCTGTGAAGGAAACAGATGTGTCACACAGAGCTGAAGAGTCATTCTCTTCATTGCAAGGGTTTGTATACAAGTTTTTAATCTTTTTCCATCTTTCAAATATAACTATATTTGTATTTTGAAAATATGTATAGAGCAAAAAATAACAAAAAGACCCTAAGTATGTCATTACATCTTAAATTATAGCTATTTTTATCTGAACTGTGCATTGCAAACCTCTTTGAATTACCTATTTTATCCTGCAAACATATAAATTAGTTACAGTTTTTCTCTAGATTTTTTGATGCAGTATTTATTGAAAAGTTTCTAAAAAACTTCAGTTTTCAGGTATAACCATGTGAAGTTACCTTTTCACTACTTCAGTCTAACTAGTGAAGTTAATCAATCTGTCCACGACACATGTATACTGTTCTGTGGTTGTAATCTCATATGTTTATAAAACAAGCGTCTGAGTCAAGATTTTCAAAAGCAATCCTTAAAATTCACATCTTGAATGCGTATTATAACTCCTAATAAACAGTTTGATTTTCTAGAATCAATAAGCAGTTTCCTTTGAAGAGGCTTCATTCAGTACAGAAGTTATTAACCAAGAAAATGACGACATATTTTGTACGTTGTTATGTCATAGGGCAATAATAGTAAGACCATGTTAGGCTTCATAGAATAGAAATAATGATAATAGTGATTAGTGAAGGAAAAACTTAAAGTAGTGTGAAGAAACATCAGAACTCTGTAACACTGGAGTCTGTAGCGGGCTGAAAGCTTCTGGTGATAGTGTTCAAGGATTTTATAAAGCAGTGTGACTGAGAAATGGCTATAATGTTTGTTTGGATACATGGAGACATCAAGATACAGATAGTTGAAGCTCCTTCTCTTATAAGGCTACACTTTGCATTTGGGATGCTCCACAAATAGCTGTTTAAAAATTAACATCAGTTTGACTCCAATAGCATGCACGGGCAATTTTACAGTCCTTAGGGAATAGAAAAATAAAACAAGGTAGAAGATTACTGAAAACGGTTAAAAGAGTGTTAATTAGAGTTAATGAAATGAAAGTGAGAAAGCAATGCACACAGTGAATGTAAAATCCATTTGAGTATTACAGTAGGGAATAAGCTGCTACACCGTTTGGGACCTCCACTAGTTTCAGCTGGTATGGTCAATGTGATTTTTGTATTTGTTACTACTATAATATTTTCTGGAGAGCCTAGCTGATATTCAGCCTCTATTTTTAGACATAGTACAAGCATAGACAGGTATGGGTACCTGTTACCATAAATATTTTATACTTTGTGTAAAATGAGCAAAACTCTGGTAACAAGGACAGAAGGAAGCAAGGAAAGAAGAAAGGGAGAAAAGAAGGAAGGATGGACAGTAAGAGAGGGTGTGATGTGACTGGTATTTAAAAGGTGTGAAAGATACACAGGGCAAGAGCATGTAGTCTCTAACTCCTGTCATTCACTGTTGCCCCAAGAGTATGGCTGAGAACCATCTTGTCCTGATAAGAAGGTGGATGAAGTTACCTATTTGGCTGTTGCCAGCTCTCATGTTTACATTTTATTTACATGCTATTCTCCAAATGAAAATAGAAATTGTGAAGAGAGCAATTACATGGGGTTTTTTCTATATTAACTAAAGTCTTTTCAACCAAGGCACAGATGGCCTTCTACCAGTCTCCTAACAGTGCTCTCTACATACTGTTCTCCCATGGGCCAAAACATGTGCTGCTTGAAAAGACAGTTTTCAAAAGAGAGCACATGCATTAGATTGTAGTAGCTCCCTGGAGTGCCAGTACATGTTTTGGATGCTTCATAGAGAGAATTTTTAGGACAGTTTACTTTCTTTGTCAAGAATTAAAGCAAGCTTTCTGCTGCCTTTCCTGTTCAGTGGCATATTGCTCAAAACACTACAGATGTTCTGGTAATTTTATGTGCAGTACCTGTCTCTCCCAGATCCTCTGAATATCTGTCTCTCAAACTGTAGCAACATTGACATTTAAGTGGAGTATTTTTTACCGATATCTTTTTTTTTTTTTTTAAATTTTTCAACAAAAGGACATAGCATATAGTCTCCCTTTTGTTCACATCCTTTGATGGCTGGGTCAAAGGAGATGTGCGCACACTCATATACATGCACACAAGGCTTTTATGACTGATTTAGAACTATAATGGGATAGTTTTATGGTGGCAAACAGAGATCATGTGCATCCACAAAACTGCTTCTAAAAAGTTATTACATTCAAAGCAAAATTATTAACCTTTTACGCCCCAAAATAGTTTTGTTCTTAAGTGTCATAGAGACTTTAGAACATCCCTCTGGAAGAAAAATTCAGGTACCTGGTTTTCAGTTCTTCAAGTTTTCAGTTTTAAAAATCTTAAGAAAAGTGCAAGATGTTAATACTATGAGAGAAAAATGTGTTTTATGCCTCCAAGTGCTAGATTTGGTTAGGCATCTTTTAGTGTGTTGTGTTGTCACAGCTGAGGTCATACTATCCTGAGAGAGTTCTGTCTAGTAAGAGGAAAAGTACTTTCTCTTAACAGATATTAATTTAAATCTTTGCCCTGTTACGTAGGTGATTTCCATCATTACTTTGTGTATGTGTGTGTGATTTCTACAGGATGAAAAATGTTGTAAAGCTGTGGGAATTTTCTGGCACAGATACATTTAGATAGTGAGACTTGTTCTGCACTGTTTAAAGCAAGACATTTTTTGATTGTTTCCATGATGACTAGATGCATCATTAACCCCTTTATTCTTGACATCCTACAGAGACCTGATATGTAGTCTTAATTATTTTAAAAGACACTTCTTTGTTACTTAGCTGGTGATTAAAAGTAAATTAAAAGATGGCAATGGCAGCCTATTGTTGTTCATTAGCAGATTTGAAAACCTAATCATCTAGTAAGGGACTAATTTTCTCATAATTTTTAAAACAATAAGTACACTAGTGTAAAAATTATTTGTGCTGCTTCTACCAGTTAATTAACCAAATCACCAGAGAGGGAGAGTGTGAGAGTGATTATTTTCTATTAATCGAACTGAGAAATCTAAAGTAGGAATCACAGTCAAAGCTCTTAATAATATTCTTTACAACAGTAAGGATGAGTTTGAACTTCAAGTGATCCACAATATTGAGGATTCTAGCAGGGGATAATGGGAAGGGCAAAGACAAGAGCAAGGAAACCAAAACATTCATTCATAATTTCGCAGACACAAAAGATGAATTATGCTGCAGGAGGCAGTGATGGAGTAGATGCAAGAAACCAGCCATAAATTGTAGAGCTACTGAAAAGAAACAATTTCTAAAGAAATATTAATTAAAATTGGTTGAAAATTGTCATTTAAGACTTACCTTGCACAATTTTTTTTTAGTTTAGAAAAAAAGCAAAACCTCAAATTGGTTGATTCAAATAATGATCCAGCATTAAGTGTAGTTAGTGCTTATGCCCCTCTTTTCTTCTCCATTTTCAGGCTTTTATCTGGCAGATGGTGGTTCATGTGGTGATAAACAACAGTGATTGTTGAGGTTGAAGCACCTTTCAAACACTTCCAGAGTCCCTGGCAGGTAGGACTGATCATCATAGATGGTATTGGACAACTCTCACTCCTATGGAGGGAATACCTTCTCTTTGAAGGAGCTGGTATTATTGCATAAGTGATGGGAAAAAAAGGGCATAAGCAAGACAAGATTTTATACACTTTTAAAACTGTGATCAAAGTATTTCAGCTTTGATACATTATATGGACATTTTAAGAAAAGCAAAGGCAAATTAATACACAGTTGAAAAAATTGTAATTGGCAGAAAGTCTGATGGTTCAACTGGCATAAAATTCCACAATAGACACAGTTAGCAAGGAAAAAAAAATCTCTTCTGCTTTTTTAATTTTTTAATCAGAAAGCATAGCTATAAAAAAGGATGTTTAGCTGTAGTGGAGGAGCAAAGTCCTGAAAGCTGTAACATCTGTTCCTCTTTGTCTGTCACAAAAATTCTAAAACTTCAACCACAGCCCCCTGCTTAAATTCATTAAATCCTTTCTCAACCCTTAGAGAAAATTTTCTCATTTCTCATGACTCACCAATTCACTCAACTTTCTATCTCAGTTTACATAAGGTATGTTTAAAGTCAGAAGCAGAAATACACCTTGTGTACATGGTGCAGTTTGGTGGGGCTTCTGTCATGAGTAAGAGCTCTTGTTGTAAGGAAGAGAAAGACAGTTTTTGAGCTCTGTATCCATCTTCCTGCTTGTGACTGTTCCTTTACTAGAAATCTGTTTCTCTTTCTTCTGTGGTCCTGGTTTACTAGTCCTGCCTGCAAGCAGATTGCTAGAACATTGCTAAAAAATGAATCAAAAGAGACAGAAGGGCAGTGTGAGCAAATGGATTCCTCCAGTCAAGTGAATAATAACCAGTAGTGTTGTCCCAGCTCTGCTGCTGTGAATGCACTGACTTCTTTAGGAAAAAATTAAATATAAAAAGTAAAGTAAGCTGAGAATTGTGTCTGGAATAGTTAAAGAAATGTCTAGTGTGGTTGTCCCTTGGACATAATCCCTTAGATGATGCTGTTGATTGTGGCTTTGACTTACAAATACTATATTGCTTCCTCTATATTCTTATCTCAAATAACTAGATGTGTTTAGTTTCAT
The DNA here is from genome assembly GCA_004320125.1 of Scolopax mira. NCBI lineage: Eukaryota > Metazoa > Chordata > Aves > Charadriiformes > Scolopacidae > Scolopax > Scolopax mira. The sequence continues at coordinate 47,462 of BJBW01008678.1, forward strand.
GTCAAATGTTCCTTACTTGGGTGATGATTTGTTCACCTTTGTATATTGAGTAGGTTAAAGTTTGCATGTGTACATTTACCTGTATTTTGATATATCTTATTAGTGAATCTCAATTTTTCTTTGTTTGTTAGGAACATCAAAAATTAATGTGAAGATTTATTTGAGAAACAAATACTGATTATATTAACCTTGGCTTCATTCTGTAACTACTGTAGGATCTTTAAATGCCTACCAATTTCCTCTCCTTTGTAATCAAAAACAGTATATTTATTTTTATTTATGGAAGTCATTTGAGAGAATTGGTTAGTGCTCTGCTTTAAATGACTTTTCTATAAAAGTAACAGGCTGAGTCAGTAAAGAAAAAAATGACCAGATGGTAACCTCAGTATGGGATAGAGATGAATGTGAATCTAAAATGAGGAATGTCCCAAATAATGAGGGTCATTTGAGAGTAAGATGGTATGTGCACTTTGTGGACATGAATAATGCATTGATGTAGGTACTTCAGTAATCATGATGCATGAGTTCTCTATAGAAATTATCACAAGATCAGTTTTACATGTGAATCAAGTGCTTTAGGTACCTTAGTTATTAGGTTATGTAGCTGAGAGAAGAAAAATGTTTGAATTTTGTATTCCTGCCTTTAGTCTTGGTGTCAAAGAAGGGGAAGGGTGAACTGGGGAAAAAATCCTGTGTGACCTTCCCAGGCACATCTCTGTCATGGCAGAGATTATTCTCTCCATTCCTCTTTTCCTTTATACGCACCTAGATGGCAAACTCTTCAGCTCTGCAAATGAGCAAACTCAAATTTGAGTGGGTAAGAACACACTATCCCACCTCACAGAAACTGTGAAAATCAGCCTGTCCCACCTGTTATTCATTGTGTGAAAAGTTACACATGGATTTGACACTGGGGAGTCTCTCTCTAAAAGGACAAGTCACAGCAGTTTCCCTTGTGTGGTTACTCCCTTCTCTTCCCCAGAAACAAAGCCAAGGAAAAAGATGTTACTCTCCTTAGTTTTAATTCCTAGGACTGGTAGCAGGGAGAGGTGTTGAAACACAAGGCAGCTAAATCAATGAGAAAGGGCATGCTGGTGCTATCAAAGTGATTTGCCATGGGACATTTGCTGCAACATGAAAGCTGCTTAGAGCTCAGTTGGTGAGGTTGTTGATTCTGCAGAAATTTTAGGTACAAGCTTTTACTGATAGTTCCTCTTACACTTGCTTCAGCCAAACAGCTGACATGCAGGCCCTCATGGTAACAGAAATCAAACACTTGCCAATTTTGCTACTTGAAACAATAACTGTCTCAGAGGCACCTTTGCCCTGATGGTCCCCTGTGATGCTCTGTGCTCTTTTCTGTCTTTCCTCTTTTGCAGGTGGTTGCAGAAGCAATTATGTTGTTGTCTGTTTTCTTAGGACGTGCTTAGCAAAATTGTTGGAGCAGGCTGAAGTAATTTGTAGAATCCTTTGTAAATTGAGAAAATTATTTGTTTCTCATGAAAAATGAATTAATTCTTCTTACAGGAAAGACATATTTCTGAAGATCTTCACTGAACAAGTCGGTCTTCTCTTTCTCCAATGCTAATCTTCCACATAGCTCTTTAGCAGCAAGCTTAGACTAGGGCCGATGATAAGCTTGTTTTTGTCCAAGTTATCCAATAAATCTTGTAGTGATAGTAACTTCTAACCCGTCTAACTTCTTCCCCCAAAGTCTTTCTAGTGCCATTAAATGTACTATTTCAATGGGCTGGATTAGGGACTTCAGCTGTGGTTACTTCCCTTCCCCTGAAATCACAAGTCTTTATTTTTGGTAGAGGTCTTAACAGCTAATTAGGGAAGAGCTCTAAGTGGCACTCTTTTCTGGGGATTGAGAACACACAGTGTGGGATTAGGTCCGGTTTCTCCAGAAATCCCAGTTGATTCAGCACATGTCCCAGAATGTTTGTTTTGCAGGGCTGCTTGTTCACTGTTTACTTCTGCCAGAATACAGTTGGAGCAGGCAAAGGACCATTACCCTCACTTGAAAAGCGAGATAGGAGACTTTAAAAAGAGTGAGCAGATTACAGCCCATCTGTTAAGGCAGAGAATTTATTTGGGAGAACAAATGTGTGATCTAGGCAACCAAAGTCACAGCCATCCAGATAACACCCCAAAGACTCACCGTCTGCCTGGTGAGGTGACTGGAACCCCTTTGGGTGGTCAGGGATCACACATTCTTCAGCTGCATTTTCTTTCTTTCTGAATTCCAAGCGAAACAAAGCTTTTAGTTTACATCTCCATGTTGAAAATCCTTACTGCTTAGCTGAGTGGATGTAGGCACCCCTTTAGCTCCATAAAGGTGGGTCCACTGACCTTCCTTCCTAATTTGCTAAATTTATAACTGGAAATAAGGAAAAACTTATTTTCTAATTAAGGAACCAAAAACAGAGAAAAAAAAAAGGATTCATTTTTATCTTAATGTCTGAAAAACAAATCTTAACTTTTACTTATTCTCCTGCCTTGCTTTCTGTACCATTCCTGACACTTGCTTGTGCTACAGATTTTGGATTCTACTGAGTTCAAGATTTTTACCTTTCTCCACAGAATCCTGCACATAGAGTCTCTTTTGGAACAGAAATCTTCTATCAAATATGGAGTTTGCCTTTCTCCCACATGCACAATCCCACTCCTTGGGAACTTTAAGGCCATTCCCACAGATGTCCAAGTCCTGTCTTAGTAAAACCAGGTTTGGAGTTTTTTTGATTTATTCTACATGGCTGTTTTTGCCACTGGTTCTTTGGAACATCTTTGCTGTTAGTAGTAGGCTAGTTTGGGACTTCAGTATGCGGAGGAAAACAGAAGACAGACAAATCTTGGTTTCAAAATGAAATTCACTCCCTGATACAGATTCATGGTTCCTTATCAGCTCCTACCCTTCCTCACAATCATTAGCAATTTCAGAGCACTTAGAAATCCTGAATGTCTGTTGCTAGTTCTTTTTCTTCATATATATCTATATATGTAATAGAGAAGCTTTTCTTAAAGTATGCATTTGATGTGTTCACTCCTGTCCAGGTAAAACTTATCACCTTTCAGGATACTGAGGATTTTGGCACTTGGTGCTGGACAACAAATGAATTCACCGCCTTTGAGGATCTTTGTATTCCTCTGGGTGTTGCAGTGTGTTTGGGCTCATCAGTGGACAAGCTCTAACAATAAAAAATGTAGTTACTTACAACACAAATTTACATAATTGAATACGGTTACAAAATTTAAAGAACAAATTGCAGCATTAAGATTATAGTAAGTCATACCAATCGTAGTTGTTGCTATAAAACTCCAGCTAAATTGCAAGATTGGCTAATTACCTTCTGCAGCCTCCCCTTTGGCTGGCTCTGCACTGAGAGTTACAGCTTTTCTGATCTGACCATTAGCCACGGCTGTTAAACTGTCTGAGGGTTAAATATGAGACCAGCTCAGAGAAGCTGCTGTAGGCAACTTCTTTTTTTTCTAGCACAGTAGGGCGTGCATTTTTTTTTTTCCATTCTCTTATGCCCTTCAATTCCTGAGATTGAGTGCTGTGACGCAGCATGTTAAAGTGGGAACTACAGCATTTCCTCTCATCTTCTGTACTGTCATTTTATTACCATTTCTATTATGTGTGTTAATTAACGCTTTCTTTGCTTTAGGCTTCAAACTGCATTCTCCTCTTGCAGCTTTTGAAGACACATTTTGGTAAAGCTTTATATCTCATATCACAGGAAATATTAAATATATGCTTGGCTTAATAGATTCTTTTTCTGTCTCTTTAAGCATCATGTAGAAACAAAACAGATGGCAAATCTGGGAACGGGATGTTTCTCTTGGGTAATACTTCAGTTCAAAGTCACTGTTAATTTTAGGGTCCCTTGTGATGATCCCATCTCTTTTAGAATACAAGGACAAGTTATCCTTAGAAATAATAGCAGGAAAATTACAAAGAGTCTAAGAGGAAAAAATTCTCTGTACGTTTTAGTTAAAGCCTATTGGATTTGTGCCACGGGGAATAAGTTGCAATTGGAATTTTAAAAAGCCTGGATCATTTCAGGATACTTGCAGTTCTTACTAAAATAACAGTAATAAAATTTCACGGTTCAGAGCCTTCACCGACCACAAAAGGAGTCAGGAAAGTATTTCCCTCTTATCTACACAATAGCATAATTGGCTCAGGGCATTGGAGGAGATGTATCATCCCCACACAAGACAACAGGTAGCAGACTATTTACTGAGATGAGACTGAAGGGACCAGTGGGCTAGTCTGACTAGCAGTGTTTGCAGTCTTTGTGCTGAGGTAGAAGCATATTCTTGGGACTCAGATTTCATATGCTGATGTTTTATTGTTATCTCTTTTTCCAGTAGAAACAGGAGAACAATTTAATTTAAATTCCACAGCTTTTGCTTCATTTCTGAAGCTCCTGGTAAAATTCATCCCGGTCTTTGACCGCTTCCTGAGCACTCTAATCCTAACTTACTTGGGTGCCAGGAATTCTAGGATCTGCCCTGCTTGGCTGCTCTGGAGAAGTCAGGACTCCCTCCCTCTGGCAGGCAGCAGCGAGCAGGTACTGAGGGCAACAAGCTGCAGGTGCTGTGGTGGCCACCACTGCCCCCAGAACGGTACCTAAGGCATGCACTGAAGGTACAGTCATCTCAGAGAAGCAGCATTTGACCAGAAAGTAGCACTGCAGAGAGAGAACTCACACATTGAACTTACCTGGTGTCTGCTTTGAATAATTCTGAGCACTTGCTGCCTTACCCATGGGTTCTGTACAGTGGAGAAGTAGTATGTTAGGACTTTTGGGAACAGCAGTTAATAGGAAAGTCCCATCTCACTGCTTAGGCAACACTCTTAGGCATTCCAGAAGAAAGTATTATTTTTAATATGACTGCAGGTGTAAATAAATAAGTAACTCTGCTCCACTGCCTAATTAAATTCTCTGGATAACATGCAGTTAAATCAAGGAAGCTGTATAATGTATGCAATAACAGTTTTATGCAAAAAAACCCCAATAATATTTTCCTCACATATCTGAGGCTTTTTTCCATCTTATGTTCCATATTCTTTCTACTTTTCTCAGTTGCTTTGATTTTAAAAAAGGTAATTCATGCAGACAGAATATACTGTACTCATGTATGTACTCATGTAGCTGTGCTACTTCATCCTGAATATACCACCTGGCCCGTAACATCTTCCAGTGCGCTTCCCAGAGTAAGCCATAGCCTCTTGCATCTCCTTTGACTGCCATTATTCTTTATGTTGGTTCCAAGAGTCGTCCTGCCAGCTGTCCCACTGCTGCGTGCGTTCAGGAGGCTGACAAGCAACTGAACTGTTGCACATTTTATGAATGAGCATAAACTTAGACTTGATGATACTTGCAAAAGAATTCAAAGGACAGGGAAGACTTTGCTCAAGCACTGGCATGTCTTTGAAAGGACACCAAAGCAATTTTCCCTCCCTCGTCAGCCAAAACCAATCAAACTAGAACTATAAAACAAACACACATCTGAAATAAATGTCCCATGGCTTACATACCATTATTTAATTCAAAAGCATGCTTTCCCTTAAGTTGATTTTTTTTTTTTTTTACATTTTCAAGACATATTTTTGGGTAGTCCAGCATTATTGTACAGTAATTTAGAAAAAGCCTGAACGGAGGGTGTATTAATGTGTTTAAGGTTAATGAGTATTAGTCTATTGGGCTGTGTCAGACTGCTGCTAGGATCTTCTCCTGCAGCAATTGAATCATCCTTCATGCTAAGGACCAGACTCCCAGCCCACTACTGCTTCTGTTAATACTGACAGGCAAAGGGTTTGCTCAAGATCATGCCCAGCTGATGTGGGTGACATAAGGAGATGAGTGTTCAAACCAACTTTTATATCGCCCAAAAAACACATATGAAGCCAAGAAAACTTTCAAAATACCTTGATTTCACTGAATTTCACTGACTTTTTTAGAGTTGGAAGGGACTGTAGAAATCATTTAGTCGAATCATTTAGTCCAACTCCCCTGCTGAAGCAGGACTGCCCAGAGCTAGAGCATGTCACTCAGGACGGCATCCA
>BJBW01008680.1:0-15633 GCA_004320125.1 Scolopax mira
CCATGGACTTATGGATGTCTAGTTTGGCCAAGTGGTCTCTAACCCGGTCCTCCCCAACAGAGAGGAAGTCTTCCTCTCTCCAGACCCTCTTCTTTGTCTTCAGGGTCTTGGATTCATGAGGGGCAGCCTTGGTGGTGAAGACCAAAGCAAACTTTTCCCATTTTAATCATAATAATCAGAATCTGGCAGTATTTCTAAAACCAAACATAATGAAAATTAATTACTAAAAAACCTGTTTGATTACAAACTTGAAAAATTCCCACGGCTATTTACGTATTTTTTTAATAATTCAGAATGAATCAATTTTTTAAAGTAGGTAAATTGAAATTTCAATTAATAATTAAAGCAATTTTAATGACCTCTTTCTCTCTTAGACTCACAATCTTTATATATATATATATATATATATATATATATATAAGAGGATATATAGATGGTAGGAAATATGTAATTTCAGGTAGAAAAGCACATCTGTATTTCATGAGTCCTTCAAACATCCTGGCATTTCATTCCTTGGTTTGCTTCTTCTTTCCTGACAATAGGTTCTCTTTTGTTTTTGAGAACAGTAACAAAAATAGAATTGTTCTTTAAAAACATTTAGCTATTTTTAATGGGTTTGGGTTTGGTTTTTTTTTTTAATATTTACCAACTCCAGCTTGTCTTTCTGCCATCTGATGTTTCAAGGTATTCTTCATACCTCTGATGACAGACATTCTTTTCTCCAATACACTACTTACTGAGTTTACCAGCAAAGATCAGCCTTTATGATACCCATGAAAGATGCAGAATGGTCAATTTCATCAATCTTTGAAACCAAATATATGCAAAATGCCACAATAAGCAGGAGAACAAAGACTCATTTCTTGTTCAGATAAGAGATTTCATTTTTTGTTTTTAGAAAACATTTCATGAAGTAACTAGGTCAGAGCTATGCTAAACCCACACTTCATTTGTCTGATATGTGTGCTGCATAACAGTTCTGTTTAGTAATTTAGTTTTGACCTGAATTAAATAAAAAGCTAAAAAAAATTTGATAAAACAATAATAAGAGATCTGACTTACCATGAAGCCAAAGCTCCCACACTAAATATATAGTCAGCTTCTCCTTGCTGTTCAGTTCACCACAGCCTGTGGTATTCATGTCCAGAGATCCTGCAGTGGCTGGATCCTTCCCTCAGCTGCTGAGACCTGCAGCTGGAAATGGCAGGCTGGGACAAACACGTCACATTCATGAACAGGAATAGTGGTTTCCTCTCTCTGGAGAAATTTATGAATTTAAATTTAAAATTTAAATCCAAAAGCACACTGAAAAGAAAGCAACAAGCCTTGGTATTACATTTATTTCTATAAGTCTCAAATCTATCATTACGTCTGCATATCATTACATTGCATTGCATGAGGAACCTTTTTTAAGGATCTTACCATAGGGGCCAAGGAGTCTGGCAGCAGCCATGCAACAGCTAAGAGCTCGGGTGTGCTGATGGCATTGCCATTAGGGCCATTTGAAGTCACATATATAAAAAAGAACCACATGGAGACGTACAATTCCATTTGGAAAGCTGGAAGACACTTCAGTCAGCAAATGTAGACATGTCCTCCGGATGGTCAGCATGCAAGGGCTGTCCAGCCCCCAGAAGGCCACCCATCCTCTGAGGTAGATTGACACCAAAGGTGAAAAGTAAATTATAGCTGAAAGTCTCCTAGCATGGACCATTTCTGAATGTGTACTTGCACTTACAATACCCAGAAAAGCTGCCAGTTCTTTCCTTTCTGCAGTTCCATGAGAAGTAACCACCCCTGAGGCATTAGATAATCAAAAAATAAAAATAAAATTTTTTAAAAAAGAACAAATCCCTTTCTTTGAAGGGTCATCTGGAAGTCTTTAACAACAAATGCAAAATGTTTCCCTATACATGGAAGGGGTCTGAAAAAAGTGTGTGTGTAAATAGTTGATCACTTTAATTATAATACGTTGTATATCAGAATGTTATATGTTTTTCCTAGGTTTAATAGCTGCAATAAAACTTTTCTGAAAACTTTCCATGAACCATCTTGTTACAAGGTGGTTACTTCCCTGCATCTCTCATTAACCTGCTGCTCCAGGTCCCAGACTGTAAAATAAAACTCAGCAGACATTCTGTAATTAATACCTTTGTGTGAGAAGACAACAAATGGGGTCATTTTCAGCTGTCAAACTGGACCTCCTGTGCCACCAGTTTTTCTATTTCCTCTGCATTTTAAGGATATTTCAGAGTTGGGTAAATCAAGATTAGGGTAGAAACATGCACTGACTACTTGCATTAAAATATCTCACTGTGCAAAAGGAACAGGAGTGAGAACAGCATTGCCTGCTTACCAGCAGTGGATTAGCATTGGGTGAAAGATGTGTGCAAACATCCTCCACTTTGCTCCAGCTAGGGCACATGAATGAAGGTGGGACTAGAGCCCAGCAGGCTCGTTAAGTGCCACCTATATTTGTCTGCTTGGACACACTGCCCAAGAACCTCCTGCAATAGCTTTTAATGAAAAGCAAAGAAATCTACTTGTCGGCAAGCAGGATTTGATTGTCCAATGCAATCCTGAGCACCAGCACCGTGGACACAAATCTGCTTTATGTAAGAAGAAAACTGCAGTAGTGGCATTTTTCCTTAATGCATCATCTCCAAAATGTCAAGCTGTGATGTCCTTTTGAATGATATGTGCTTATGTGTTATATAATGAGTAAGCATTAAAAAGTACTTCTTTTTTTCCCCCATTTTGGGAAGAGGCAGACAGTTTTGCTTGTTATTCAAACAAGTCTACAGTTTCTTCCCTAACAGTCAAAGTAGGCATCTGCAGCTAAGAGAAGTGGAAAAAATGTTCTTCATATTCTGTGGAGAGATGTTTTTGAATTAATCTATCTCCCTTGTGTTTTTGGGGGATTGATTTGTTGCTTTCTTGATTACAATTAGCTGAAGGTCTACCAATTAAATATCTGAGTCTTAGTCTACCAGTCTTCCCAAAGGAGACTAATCAAATACCTGGGAAATAAAATTCAGCATTCTCCCCAGCACTAAAACCCACGGAGCCAGGAGAAACAACGGTTTGGTGGGACAGCTTTCCCACCTGTCTTTCCCAAGAGCTCTCTCTTCCCCTTCCCTCTGCTTGGCTGGCAGGGCCTCATTAGCTCATGACCTTTTGTTGGCACCCCGAGATGCTCCTCTATGACTAAGGAGTTGACTTTTTCTCTGCCTAATTGTCTATATGATTATCATAAGTTAAGTTAAACACTAGAGTAATTTGTTCACAGGTTGGGCTAAATTTGAAACGTTTTCTTTGCCAGCCGTGTAGAAGTACTTCTATATTTGAAAGCAAGTCCATTTTTATTAGCTAGTTGTGTAAAAATCTGGACTTACTGCTTTCTCTGACAATTCAGGCTACATCACTGGTCTGATGTCAGCTTTTGCCCACTGTTTCCTCTGTATTGCCTTAAGGTGACTTCCTGCTCACTGTTAGAACCTGCCGAACTCTGAGACCTTCAGAAGTTTCTCCACTGGTTGACAAATCCTGGATTCAAAGCAGACCTTTTGAATATGGCCTTTGAAGCCCACAAGTAGATTCAAATTTTATTTGGATGTATGACTATGAGCAGATTATGATAGCAGCATTCAAGCTTGCTCTGTTGGCAGGTCATGATTTCTTCTTTCCATTTAGTTGTGACTATTTGAAAGTCAAGCTGGACAGTTCATTGTGATAGTATATGCTGGTAAAGTATTTGCTTCTTCACTGAGTAAGCATCATCTTAATTAGGTCAAATCCCTAAGGAATTACCTCAGCAAATTTCCTAATTAAATAATTACAGATATCTCCTTTCAGCAACAGGAACCAAGAAGGAGCTGTAAAACTGATGGGTTGTTAGACTTGAAAGTCTCAACCATCCTGCCACCTCCCCCCCAAGTTTTTTCCTGCAAAAAGAGAAAACACCAGAAAACAAGAATTTTTATATATATCAACAGGTGATTAACCATTGGTACAACTGACCAACAGAAAAATATGTCTCTCTGGAAACTCTACCATAATCAAACACAAGAAGCTTCATTAAATGCAGGAATGCTGGGACAAAACAGGTAAGATTATATGATCCTATAGTTCTTTCTAGCTATAAATGCAATTCATTTCTTATATAAGATTTATCTGAGGCATTATCCTAGAAAAATATGTCACTGTCAAATTAGCCTGGTTCAGCCCTTAGAATTTAATATTCTCATCCTCAGGATGTGTGATTCTCAACATGTGGGAGTATTCCAGAAATTCCTAAAGCGGAACCTGAGTGACAAAAATAGTGAACATTTATAACATATATAGGTTTTTTCATCAGGAAACACTAAATGGTATTCATGAATGAAATATGCAGGGTTAACTCCATCTTAGAGATGGGGAAAAAAGAGGTCCAGGGAAGTTTAGTGACTTTTTAATAGCTAACCCCACCCCACCAGAGCTACTGATAGATGCGTTCCCTATCCACTGCTCATTTTAGTCTCAGAAAATCATTCTTAAAGTTCACAAGAAAATAGGAACAGTCATTGCCCAGTGATGGCAAAAGACACCAAAGAATCACAGTGAAATGGGGACGTGTGAAGATGATCAGCAAGCAAGTGCTAAGGAAAGGTCTAACCAGGTTTCTCATAATCGTTTTGCCAAGAAAAAAAAAATCAGCTGTCTACTTCCCCAGATCTTAAATTTGATACTACTTGTTCACAATTCAAACTTCTTCTGGGATATTTGACTCAAACACAGTTGGCACTCTGCTGCATTACCTGAAGCACATGCACTTTCCAGCTCCCATTCCTCAGATTCCTTCAGTGTAAATGGAATTCATTAACAATAGACATTACAGTTCATCATTCTTTCTACGTAGTCATTTTACTCCGAGATGAACAGCTGGCACCTAGCATGATTCTCAGTTGAGACGTTCTCTGTTGTAGGGGTTCCCAGATCTGCATCAACGAGGGCAATGTCCACGCATCCAAATATTCCCCCAGTTGGGGTTGGGAACCCAAATTATAATCTATTTCTCTTCTGGTCTGTGAGACAACAGGAAGCATTTATGGATCTCTGGGATTTGTGAGCTGTAAGGATGTTTACAGAAAAGACACCCTGCCCTGCCACTTTGGTTTCTATCTCTGGAGACAACTATGCCTCCAGGGGTTTCTCTGGCTCACACAGTAAGTCTAATTGTGTACAAACACAGACTTCTGTTGGCTTTGCACCCAATATTATCACAAAGTAGAAGGCTAGATAGTAAACTGAAGTTAAAATGTAGAACCTTTTCTTCTGTAGAAGCCAGGAGCTCCATGTGTCTGCTCATATATTGCTTTGTACTGCTGTAACTGAGATTATTTCACCAGCATGGATGAGAGGAGTTTCAAAAGCAGGGAAGAATAGACTAAAATAAAGCAGAACAGGGACTCCAGCTGGAAATCTATGCATGTGAAAGAGAAAGATATATATGCAATAAAATAGCTATTTCTCCACAATAAATATACTTTAAAACAGCAATTATAGCTTGGCGTTACAGGACTCCTGCATCAGATGCATTTCAGGCATTTAATAATTATTGAAAACTTTTTTATTGAGTTAAGTTACTTTTCATTAAAATGTTCTCACCTATTTGGCATTTAATTAGCACACAATAAATTATCCATTTAAACAGCAATTACTTTCTTAAGTCAAGTGCATTAGAAGCAGTTATTTATGGATGTCTGATTATAATAGATCCAAGAAACTCACAGTACATGCATATGTGTGTGTGTGCTCACCACTAAAGTAAATGCAATTACAGGAAGCCAGTCAGCAAAATGCAAAAACTGGGCTACAGTTCTCCAAAAAACTAATGGCATGTGGCTGGCCCAGATTTGCTGGAGGAATGAGGAGAGAGGGATCGGGCACTGAGGTGTGGTTGAGGGTTAATAAATCAAATATTCTGGAAGAGATACAGCACAAAGGGCAATAGTTATGGGGAGCTGACTGAAAAAATATGATGAAATTTTATCAAGAGATTTCCAAGTACAATGCCAGTGATTCTTAACTAACCTACATCTACCTATGCCTGTGTATTTTTAGAAGAAATAGCATATATGAACCATCACCTTCCTGCGAGGACTCTCCTAAAGAGTGGTGCATGGGATACCAGCATCTCTGCTCTTGTGGGATGTGAGTCCTTTGACATCAGTAAGTTTGTGAGTGGTTGCCAACATCACCTGTTTTTTAAATAAACTCCAAGTGTAGATCTACACAGTGTTAGCTGGTGTTGCTTCTCCTGGGAGGAGCTGCCAAATGCACCATTAGGCCAGCATGAGAGGTGTCATCCTTGCCCCAGAAGCCAACCTGCTTGTTGGGAACACCATTGCATGATGCCCCGAGCATCCAAAAGTGTCTGTGGCTGTGCCAGGCTGTTCCCTACCATTGCTCACAGTGCCATGCCAGCCTCTGGCTGAGGTTGAGAAGCCAAGGGAGGCTGTGCCATGGAGTGCCAAACCAAAATTTCACTCTTGCTGTCATATTGTTCTTGTCATCCTCTTCTGCAGCCCTCCACAAAAAGGAGTCCATTACTTATTTATTGCTTTATGAGGAAAAGCTGAAGTTATAATTACCTTTATCAACACATCTGCTCCAAGCTGAAATATTACAGGCTCTCAGCAGGTTGTACTTTTTAGTGCTGTGTTCAGAAGATGCAGAGTGAGAAGCACAGGAGAATACTATACGTGTGAGGAGATGAGATTACATTACTAGAGGTGAGCAGACGGCATTATGGGCCAGGGAGGTGGAGAACAGATGACACCAGCAGCCTGGACAAGGAGGGAGCATCCTACAACAGCCTCACCAAATGCAAGCAATACGGAGGCAGACCACACACTTGTAATGACTGAGCTGTTTTTGTGGCTGCAGCAGATGCTCTCCCAATGGGTAGGCAAAGGGAGATGGCATGAGAGAGATTTCCTCATCTGTTTCAATACAAGATGGCTGTGCTGAGGGAAGGAAACACCCAGCCCACCAACAGCACAGGGGGCACAGGGAAGCCTAGTGGCCCCATGGCAGCACAGCAGGATGCACAGGATCCAGCACGGCTGTGTTGCAGGCAGCTCTGAGAGGCTTCTAACATCTCCACAGGCATGAGTGCCATCCTGAGAGGTGGAAAGTTTCAAGTGAGGACTCCTAGAGTGTCATTCCTAGAGCATGGTATCAGGCAGAAAACCTTAACAGCTCACGTAAAGAACAGTTTTCTGTACAGTGGAGATGATAATAGGAAGTGCCCTTAGTACAGGGGGTCTCATTGAGACCCTTTTTTTTTGCCCTTGCCAAGTTTAAAAAGCTGGTCATGATGCTCACAAGACAAAATCAGAATATATAAACCAGCATAACATCCACTGATGCTAGTGAAGTTAAATGGGTTTATACCTCTGTACCTTGTCCCCATCTCCATCCTTCAAAAGCTAAGTTCAGTATATACGCCATCTTATGTGCAGGGACAGCATCTGTCTTGTATCTCCCACTTTAACCTAACACCCACCCAGCTGATCCTGAGCTGTCACTTATCAATAGCTGACAACACACCTGGCCCTATGCTCTCGTATGCCTGCAGGGAGCAGGGGTGAAAAAGCAGCTATTATTAGCTGCCCTTGCAACATCCTTTTACCTCCAGATGGGAAGACCCTTTCGTCTCAGTTGCCTGCCCATGTTTACTTGATGAAGTTGTAAAATTTGATCAGACTAAAACACCTCCCTGGAACAAATGCAAAGTACAAAAGACCACAATTGCAAGTGTTGTACAAACAATGAACAAACAGATTTGCATGTAAGCAATTTGGAAAAGAAGCGGATTTGGAGATCTATAAAACTAAACAGAACCAGAACAAGCCGCAGACATAATTAAATCAGTGAAATGAAATATCAAATGCTGGCAGCCCACAAACACTTTGATGATGATAATAGGGACTCAGTGGATGAAAAGCGAGAAAGAAAATTGGTCCATTAAAAATAATGGTAAAAAAATGAGGACCATGCAATAGAGAGAAGCGTACGTTAGAGAATAATTCTAATATTTTGTCTTTTGTGAAAGGGAGAGAGACTTGGAGAGAGACTTTCTAAGGCAATCATTTCTTCTGCATCAGTGAAGGGTAAAGTGCCAGCCTTGGAAAATTCAATATCTCTAGACAATAAGCCAGATTCTCAGCCAGGTTCTGATTTTGGCACATCTCCTTCACTCACATTCAAGAAGGTACATTAATTTGAAACAACCTGGGAGCTGGATTAGTCTATAAAAATCCAGAATATGGTCCATGTACTACATTACCCTTTATCCACTAAACAAGCAGTTCATGGGCATTTTTCCAGCTGGGACTGAATTATAAATTTCATTCCCATTATAAGTATCCCAGGAATAAGTATAAATGTGTATAAAATAAATTAAGGATGGGAACAATGTATACTTCCTAGCCGGGCCAATTAAAAAATTTGCATGTCCAGAAATAGCAACATTATATGAAATTTATCCAGTGAACTGCACAACTACATGGAAATATGGGGAAATACCGGCCTTTGGAAACCTGTGTTTGATTGAAGACTGATGATGGAATCAGGCTATCTTGCTTGGCTAACACGCATACATATCCTTGGAATACCCTGCCCATCACTTCCTAGTATTTATAATATTCCCCCTTCCAATCATGGGCTTTTAGCAGCTGCTTGACACGTTGCCCTGGGAATCAGCTTCAACACCAGCCACAAGAGACTGCAAGTGGGGCAGGGCAGGAGGGCTTTACCTTAAGGGATGTACCCGCTTGCTATAGCTCTGTGTACACATACACCTCTTGAATCAAGTACTGTGATAATAAAGAGAATGAAAACACGATGCATAAATATCTTTCTAAATTGACAGAAAATATACATAATTTAACCCAATACTGTGTTTTATTCAGCTGATACACCACTTGGGAAAGCAAATTTAAAAAGGGCAAGTGTAGGGTGCTGTGCCTAGAGAGAAATAACCCCAAGCACCAGTACAGGTTGGGGGCTGACCTGCTGGAGAGCAGCTCTGAGGAAAAAGACCTGGGAGTTCTTGTGGACAATAGGATGGCCATCAGCCAGCAATGTGCCTTTGTGGCCAAGAAGGCCAATCACATCCTGGGGTGCTTTAAGAAGACCCAGCAAGTCAAGGGAGGTCATCCTGCCCCTCTACTATGTCCTGGTGAGGCTCCATCCGGAGTACTGTGTCCAGTTCTGGGCTCCCCAGTTCAGGAAGAACAGGGAACTGCTGGAGAGGGTACAGCAAAGGGCCACAAAGATGATTAAGTGACTGGAGCATCTCTCCTATGAGGAGAGGTTTGAGGCACTGGGGTCTTTTTAGTCTTGAGAAGAGAAGACTTAGGGGGGATTTGATCAATGCATACAAATACTTAAAAGGATGGTGTCAGGAGGATGGTGCTGGTCTTTTCTCAGTGTTGCCCAGCGACAGGACAAGAGGAAACGGGCACAAACTTGAGTATAAGAACTTCCACCTAAGCATGAGGAGGAACAATACACTATACTCATGAATTCCAGAGAGACAACTTGCTTTTAGAAACTAAGAAACAGAACTAGAAGATACATATTTTGAATTGTCAGTTTTATCATTAATAAATAAGTAAATAAATAAGTAAATAAATAAATAAAATACCCACATTTCCTTCTTGCCTTCTACTCATTCTGAACACTCCAACACTCCAGCATTTTTACTCAAGCTAGTTAAATCAAAGCAACAACATATTTGGGATGCAAACTTGCAGCAAATGTATTCATCACAACCTAATGAAGGCAATAGCATTAAACTACCCCTTTCAAAGTTCATAACGGTAATTGCACTAGCTCTGGATACAAGCTTCTGAACTGATGATGGAAAGGTTTGATGTAGCCTGACTCCAGGACACCCTCATTGGTTTATTATAGTCTTTAGTACAAAGAAGAAAGTATAATTGATTAAGGATTCAAGGAATTTCCAAGAGGAGTAGGTCTTAAGAATCACAATATTTTTATCATCTTTCAAAATATTTTCTTAAATTTCAGTCATAGTAAATGGGAAAATAGGTCCATACAGCGGCCTTTATGTGGTTGATATAAATTCCAGATGGATATTTTTTGTGTTCTGAAATACTGCACATGGCCAGTTAGGAAAGGTCAGAAATTTACCTGATTAAATAGTTCTGTTGAAAATCATGGTTAGTGAGTCCAAAATAGTTCACGTGGAAGATTTTTAGACAAACACACTGTTGTGGGATCCAAAACAGAAAGAAGGTGGTTCTGCACCTCTCTGGAAGATCCGCCAAAAGGACCACCCTGAAAATGCAGGAATGGAGACAGCTTGGGTTTCTCGCCTGGGAATGTTCCTTGGCACCACTTAATTTATGAGTAGAAAAAAAGTCTTTGAGTCCAAGAACTGTATCACACAGGAATTTTATTTCCCAGGTTATTCATAAACACTTAGAGACTTCCATTCATCCTGTATTTGACACAAGGTAGTTGAGAACTGGTCAGGGGGTTAAATAGTGTAGCAATTTGACATGCAACTGCTTTTGCATTCTGTGAAGTCGACAGAAATGAAGTCTTAACCAGGAAGCTGAAAAGCAGCAACCCATCAGAAAGTCTGATGTGTTTTAGTCTCTTTCCTTGCAGACTTCCCGACCTGCCTGAACGAGGATGTGTGTGATACAGAACCAGGTTTGCAAAGCTAATGCAGGCTGTAGAGTTAAGTCCCTCATATTACCTTTAAAAATACCTGCCTGGTTTTGTCTAGCCATGCACAATTTAGCAGTGTCTACAAAGTTATGGACTATCTCTCCCTTCAGTGTGCTGTCTCCGTTGCCCAAAGGTATTCGCCCCTAGACCTTCTAGTCTTCTCATTTCAGCCCCACCATACTCTTTCTCCTGCTCTGTCTCCCTCTGCAATTGTTCTTATTCCACTTATTGTCATTTGTACCCTCCTTATCTAAATCCACGTGACAATACCATGGAACTAATATGTTTGCCTGAAACTATTTGCTACAAATATGCCAAAAGGATTGTATTCCCTGTTCTGTCTGTTCCCTTGAGGAAACATACTCATTAATTTGATTTCCAGCTTTCATTTTTTTAGAGGGAACAAATGAAAATTATTGTTTACTTTGAAGTGTGATCTTTAGCATGAATAATTCTCCAAAAGAAACATCTGCTTCACAGATGAGTTGTGACAGCAGACAATATGCTTCCATATTTTGCATTCATACTTGAGTGGCAAGAGCTAGGACTGGCAGTCCAGCATCCCAGTACAGTTCCCAGAGACAAAGATGACATCTCAAGAGTGTTTCTTGGCTTTGGGGTGTGTATTGTACCATTTTCTGGTGTTATGAACTGTGGTTGGCCCCAACGTAGTAGCTTTGTACCTCAAGAAAGGCATGTGCACTTAAGCCACCAAATACTTCTTGGCCTTTTGGGAGGTGCCCAGCCCCAAAATAACCTGCATGTATTTTCAGGGACCCTGGACATAAATATTTTCATGCATTTTGTCTTTAGCTACATCATGCACATTCTATTCAGCACCTGAAACAGGTTTCTACCTGTGCCCAGCAAAACTTGGCTGGCAGCCCATCGATCCAGCTTGTTAAAGCTACTGTCTGCACACCAGAATGGATTTTAGCAGCTGCTGGACCTGAGCCAAAATTTATCGTCTAAATTCAAGTTCAAACTTCCAGGCCTTTTAGTATCCTTGTCTGACACTTTCTGAGCTGGCTGGTAGATTCAGACTCTGTTTTCATATCATTATTGGTACTACAAATGCAAAATATACTGCAAAATAAAGATGAAATGTAGAAAAAGATCAGGTGTGAAAGGAAGGAAGGAATAATCTCTTTTTTTTTTTTTCATGTACATACAATAGATCAACTATTAGTACACAGAACATTCAAGGTACATATCAAGAAAAATACCTCACAGGAAGGGATACGGAAGAAATAAATTGTCTGGAGGCAGAGTGGTCTCCATCACTGGAGATCTCTGAAGATATATTAAAGAGACAGACATCAGGACTGGTCAGTTCTCCCATTTGGAGGAGGAGAACTGGATGACCTCTCAAGCTTGGAATTTTATGATTTTATCTTTTCCAGCAGCAGCTTGCCCTGTGCTGGCACATGAAGGAGAAGCTCATACTGGAAACATCCTCCTGCAGGAAACTCCTCACCCTTCCTCCTTTTCACTTTATCATAAATGCATTGCTGACCCCTGGAAGTCATTGCTATCACATGACTGAACAGATAAGAAAGATTTGTCATCATCTAGCACAGAAGTCAGATTTGATCTCTAGCACCTCCAGCAGCCTACCAGCCCCCAAGCCATACAACCTTCACATCCCACCATATCCCCTGAAAGGGGTCTGTCAGGGAATTAAAGTTATAAATTTGAATTTTAAAAACAGAGAGAGAGAACAGATGGCATTTATCATATGCTCGTTCCATTCATACTCTTCTACCAAAAGAAAGCGATGGATATTTTACCTTAAATACTAAACTGAACTATGTGACCACTAGTGCACTGTCTTAGACCAACCACCGTTATGCAAAGCGTTGTAGCCGTGGTTAGAATTTTAGATTCCTTATAAAGCTATTTTCCTTGACATTTCCCAGCACTCCTGCCATAGCACATCTCCAGGTACAGGAGCCACTGAGCTCTACAGGCTTTGCTGAGAACATGTGAGAGCTGGAAAGCCCTCAGCTCCCATGGAATTTGAATTGGAGTTTGCAACACAACTTGCTTCTCCAGCAAATACTCAACATTCTTTCCTGATTGTTTTAATACTTGTTATTTTCCCCTCAGTGTTACTGAGAAGTGGCCATATTTAAGATAAATAGCAACATTTAAAGGTAGAAAGTAAATAAAATAAGAGGCATACAATACACACAAGCACATTCACACTTTATTAACAAGATGGAAATTGTGCACTAGGAAATATTCTTTACTGCCTGTAACAGGGTGCAAATCTTCCAATTTTTTATGGCTGCATTTCATTTAATTTTGTTTGTTTGTTTAAGAAACTAGGAATAAAATCTAAATCCTTGTGATTTGTAAAGTGCTCTACCAACACAGGGAACTGCAATGTTATTTGCTGTACACAAGCAATTAGAAAGCTGCTGAACACACAGATGAAAAAATGTCTTCTTTTTAATACTCCCCATGACCCACACAAACCCATTATCAATACAAAGCTGCCATTACCAAGGTATTTCAATGTATTTTCAGCATTGTTAGAAGGCATGTCATGGAACTGGATGTTCTTTATTAAACTATGAAAATTATACTCTCTTTCAGAAAACCCAACAGTACAAGAAAAACATAAACCATGTTTACAACCTGGTAGCAGAGCACTTTATGAGATTCATCTTTATCAGATTTTGAAATTCAAATGGCTAAACTGTTCAGCTGTCTGCATATTTGATGTTACAGGCAGATGCTGCAGGAACAGATCCTCATCTTAGGTAACTGGTGTAACTCTACAGATTCTAATGTACTTATTTACTAGCTGAATTATTTACTTATTTACATATTAGCTGAAGATCTCAGAACCCTGTATATAAGGTGATTAGAACTGTTCACAGGAAAACTGAGTGAATCTGTTGATTTCCCTGGGAATTGAATCAAAACCACTAGCAGACCTCTCTGTCCATATGATCATCTCTCTATGAATTCACTGTCCTGGTTGTACTTTTCTTGTACTTTGTTAAGCTTATTTGGCATAGGTTTACTTATATATTTAGTCATTTAGTGGAAGACACACACATTCAAAATGGAAATTACACTGAAAATATTTTATATCTTTAACTATATACAGGGAGTTTGCACATAGTCCAAGCTAGTCCAAATTGCTCACTGAAGTGAACCCAATAACAAAGATCTGGTACAAGGCTCATTGAAATCACTGGAAATCTTTCTAATATCTTTTTCAAGGTTCAGATCTGGCTGTGTAGGAACTACATGACTCTGAGCCTCATCACATTTTGATCACAAGAGAAAGGAAAAATTTGAGCTGGTCAGAACATGTTTGTATAAATATCTAAGTTTGTATCCATCTGTGCCTTTTTTTAAAACCGTATGCTCTTCATTTTTATCTATAAGAGGAATTTTGGGTTTGCTACTCATTTTAATAAAATTTAAGCTGGAAGACCGCAGAAAATTAAATGTTCACAAAATTGTACACGAGATAGAGAATCTCTGCAATGTGACTAAGACCAAATTTTTGAGACAGTTATAGATACCTGAGCCAGAAAGGCCTCCCAGAACCTAATGGCATTAAAAACATGACAAAATTCTACTGGGTCTCTGGGGGGAGTAGGAGTAAATAGCATTCACAAATCTAATAGAAAGTACTGGGACACTCTGTGTCTTTAAGCAAAGTAAAAATTTAAAAACAGAACGGGGATCAGCAACCACATCTTTACCAGTGATAAATCTAGTAGGGATTAGACCATCTTTCAGGGTGAACTGAACTCAAGGCACTACTGTCAAGTAATTGTGATAAGGGGCTGCACTTTGGTCCTTAGACACTCACTTTATTATTTTATCTGCTCATTCTGCAAATAGAAGGCAGCTCTGTCACAGCATATATTGACTGTGATTAAATATATGCTCCACAAAAGGAACAGAAAAACATCAGAGTCAACTGGAAAAGAACTAGTGTGAACAAGTCCTAAGGTTTGTAAATTATAGTACCCTGGAAAAAACTAGATCTGGGGTAATTAATTTTACCTTTTTATATTTCAGTTTTCTGATCTGTAAAATTGAAGATAGCGATACACATATCTGCATTGCAGATCCATGACTCCTGGTTAAGAGCGCCCTTGGGACTAACCAGCAAGAGGAGCAAATGTGAAGATGTGCATCTGCCTACAGCCTCTGCAGAGGTAAACAAGATGCATGGCCACATTCCTACCACTGAAATATCTCAGTCTTTCTAGATTGAGAGTAATAGATATAATAGCAAGCAATACTACAAGCAATACATGTGATTTAATTTTCTTCCCTACACCACATAACCATTTGGCTACTTATTCAGTTATAATATTGAGTTATGCAGCTCTTTTAGGGTTTATTTCTTCACTCTGATTCTCCAGAGTGAAGAATATGATCAGTAGCTTTCAGGTATTTCCTTAGGACTGCTACTATTACTTGGGACTGCAACAGTACCACAGTAGATTGTAGAGAATCACCAGCTTTTTTAAAACAGCCAGCTCTAGTACCTATTACAGACTTAAAGTGGCTCAGGGACCTCAGCAACTTAATACCACAGAATCACAGAATCACCTAGGTTGTAAGGGACCCTTTAAGATCATCTAGTCCAACTAATGGAAAAAAAAAACCCAACAAACAAAAACCCAAACCAAAACAAAAAACCCACAAACCACACAAACACCACACCCAAAACAACACCAAACCACTATCCATATCTCCGAGCATCATGTCAACTTGTCTCTTCAATACCTCCAGGGATGATGCCTCAACCACATCCCTGGGCAGCCTATTCCAATACCTACTATCTAACATGAACCTCCCATGGCCCAACTTGAAGCCATTACCCCTTGTCCTATCATCTGTGAC
>BJBW01008680.1:15728-39828 GCA_004320125.1 Scolopax mira
TCCAGACCCCTCACCAGCTTCATTGCCCTTCTCTGGAACACCTCCAGCACCTCAATGTCTTTTTTGTGATAGGGGGCCCAAAACTGGACACAGTACTCGAGGTGGGTTCCCACCAGTGCTGAGTACAAGGGGACAATCACCTCTTGGGTCCTACTCACCACACCATTCTTGATACAGTCCAGGATGCTGTTGGCTTTCTTGGCCACCCACCCAATTTGGTGTTGTCTGCAAATGAGGGTGCATTTGATCCCCTTGTCCAGATCATTGATAAAGATGTTGAAGAGAACAGGTCCCAATACTGAGCCATGTGGCACACCACCCGTGACCAGCCTCCAATTGTATTTAACTCCATTAAGCACCACTCTCTGGGCCCGGCCCTCCAGTCAGTTTTTAACCCAGTGGAGAGTATTCCCATCTAAGCCATGGGACAAGTACATTTTATTTCACCTCTTGAGCAGCTTTTGTTAGCCACGTTGAATTCCACACAACCATGGCTTCAATTATCCTACCTAGCTAATTTATAGCCCATTGCTGCAATACAGAGATACCCTATGGGAACTACAGACTAATGATCATCACAAGTCCCTCACTCATGTTTTAAGCAGAAACAGCAACTCTTTTCCTCTTCCAGTCTTCCTAATTCTCCAGGGGTGTGTTTGAAAAATATTTAAGTAAAAAAGTAAAAACAGTCATTTAGTAAATGGAGCATTATCAAATTTATGAGGCTGAACCTCAGCTAAAACTGTCCAAATAGTTTGTTACCAGCTTTGAATTCATTCCCACACACAAAATAAGTTGCTCATGGCAGTGACTTGGAAATGCGTCCAGAACTGACTTAAGAAAAGGGTTATAAAAATCTTTACTAATGATTACATGCCACAACTGCTTTTGGCCCTTATTCCCATAGCATATTTCCAACAAAATCAAATGTAGATTTCTTTGAGTATAAGTTGGAAATCATCCTGCCTCACTGAGCTTGGACCTATCTCTTAAGAAGGACAGGACTCTGCTGAGACCTCATGCCTGGAAATACTTTCAAAGAACCTTCAGAGATTTATTTGCATAGGTAATGTCTCTTAAGAGAGATGAAGTTAATTGCTACAATTGCTTTATTTATTAATTTTAGAATTAATTTTAATCCAGGCATTTAACAAGTTCTCGTGGCATTTTATTTTATGGTTTTTAGGTCTAGAGCCCTAGAGAAAAGGTTCTATTTTTAACCCCTGTCACTTCAGTCATGTTAGAATCTGAAGTTAATCACACAACTTCAGCAGGTAATTGGTGGAAATAATACTTGACAATTCACAGTAAATCCCAGCAGCACTTACTGAAAAGCAAATAATGCAACAAGCAAAGACAAGGGTAGTCAGGTAAATAAAAATGACTTGAAATTAATTTTCTTGGGAAAAAAAAATGTTTCATTATAGTGAAATTGCAGTGGTTTGTTTATCATAAATGCAGCTTATCACAAAAGAGTAAACTTTATTTTTACTTTATTACTGCTGGTAAATCACATCACAACTTCATAAGGGACCAAATTCTTTAGCATCAATGCTGTAAAAAAATTTAAATGGCCATTCACTGGAATTTTCATTAGTTTTACTATGTTAAAATTAGAAGAACTACAAAGGAAAGACCAAGATAGACCAAAAAGGGTGAAATATTTTTGCAATTTTGAAATGTTCGATGTATTCAAGCTTTAATATCTTTTATCATCACTGCAATCTGCAAATATCTTCTTTCGTTAACAGACTGAAGTAATCAGTCTTTCCAATCAACTCCAATATAAAACCTCCATGAGCATTAAGATGCAAATAAAATGCATATGAGATAAATTGTTTCTATCTGTACCAGGTGACTCTCCAGTGGGATGTCCTTTTCTGAAACATCATACACTTGTCTTTCATGCAATAACTTGGCATGAACCGTCCTGAATCAGCTGAATTTCAGATCCATATTTAATCTTTGCAGCTGAATTTGCATGCAAATCTGTGAAGCCCCCACTGCCTCTCAGATAGGACAAGTAGATTACCAGCCGCCAAAGAATATTGATCCTATAATTTAAAAATTAAATTATTGGTGAAACCAGCTGTTCTGGAGATTTTAAGCTGCACCATACATGCAAAATAAATTACAAGAAAGGACCGTGAGATAAGTAACAGAAACAAGGACAGACAATTATTTGAGAAAGTGCTAGCAAAGGTGCCAATGGACTTCCACAGCAGTCCATGGTGGGATGGGGGGACAGAGACTGCTCCACCCAAGGGAAGAAGAGAAGCAGCACTGACAGCAGACAAGGGAAAGGGATGGAGGAAGGTGCTGTAGGTCAAGAGAATTTGCCAGTGTCAAGTGGGAATAAGAGCCTGCCTGTGTGTGAGGCAAAACCCTGTAGAGGGAAAGAACTGGGTAGCATTTTTAAGGTGAGAGAAAGGTCTATGAAACAGGTAACAAGACACGAAGTCATAAAGGACTGAGGATATACATGTAGAAGATATAATCAGAGCACAAAGGAAAATAGTTTGAGCTGGGGGAGATGAAAAGCACAGAGAGCTGACAACTGGCTCTTACTTCGTTCTGTGCTGAAAGTTAAACACATGCTTAAATACTTTGATGAACTGAACCTTCTGGAAGGATAATCTTCTAAGTAGCCAGTAAGAAACATTGAATTCCCTTTTATTATATATATATATACACACAATCTCAGAAGGATACTAAAATTTAGTTTCCTCAGAAGAAAACTAAAATTTCGTTCCAGATTGATTTTATTCTCCTCTTGAAAATTTCAGGGAAGTTGTTACAGCTGTCCTGTCCAAGCCACAGAAAAACGGAAGGCCAACATAGAGCCAGGGCATTAACGTAGAAAGGGTTTTAGCAGACACAGAATTAAGTCCTGACAATCAAAGAAAGGCTACATTTGATCATGCTTACTCTCTCTCTCCTGTAGATAAGCCTCTGAGGTCAAGAATTATGTAGGAAGATGAGATGCTTTTTCACTGCAGCTAACTCTTTTGAACCTGTTCTCTTTTTCTTTAATATTTTTCAGACAATATCCTTTGTATTTTGATAGCCTCAGATGTCACTTTGAGAATATCCCATCCTGTTCATGTCAGAGCAAGAATTAAAAGAAAAATGACACATGAAAGTGAGGCTGTATAAAAAGTTAAAAGTGATTCCTAGTCGATTCCTAGATAATTTAAAATAATTAAAATTACTTTAAAACTTCAGAGATTTGGATTCAAACTCTTACTATGCCTCAGTCTTCCAGTGGGCATATCGCTTAGGTATTGCTGGCCCTCCTGGACCCATAAGCCTTGGTCTTAGAGCCAGCGTAGTGAAATACTGAATTTCGACACTGTTTCTTGACTGGAAATTTTGCAGTATATCTCGTATCATCTCAGGACAGGCTTTTTAGTAGCTGCTAGCAACAGGCAAGAGCAACATTTCCATTTGCTTTTTCAGCTGCAGGTGAAGCCCCTTTCTGCTTTGGCCAGCCTGCGAGTCAGCTGCCAGTGTCTTTGCCAAAGCACGTCACGCAGTGCCAAACCTGTGAACGTGCTGATTGTTCAGAACTGTCTTCATTGTGCTTCCTGAGCAGGAAGTTCCTGAACAATCAGGAACACTGAATGGGGTGCACCTGACCCATACACTAACTGTGGTATTTTTCTATTATTTTGAAACACTTCTGTTAATTCTTCCCTTCGAGATATCACTCCAATAATGTACCCTATGCCTGACCTCCAGTCTTAAGCAATTCAGTGGTTTATTCTAATCCTTTTGCATCCCCATTGAGGGTACTTATAAATTAACCTGGTATTGTGTTTAGAGGACTTGGGTTGATTTATAAAGATGCCTACAAAACAAATGTCCCTGCAGACAGACAAGTTTTTTTACATACTTTCATATATCAAAGAAATGAATTGTGATGCTGTAGAAAACACAGCAGTGAAACTCCAATCAAAAGAAATAATGGGGAATAAAATAAGAGACCCGTTTACCAGACAGCTCAGATATACAGAAGATTTATTTTTGTAGATTAAAAATGTAACTGAAACTCTGAGTTCTAGACTTTCTGTCCTGTAAGACCTTGTGATGTTAGCATACACAGGGTATATCTACTATGCACTTTATACACATTATAAGAGAGTACTTTTTAAAAGCTTTCAAGATCTGAAACTCAATCAGAAAGAGTTCATTTGTGCATTAATGGAAGGTCTCTCTCAAGTTGGGCAGGTTGAATCACAGAGAACCACTGTTTTCTGCAAAGATGAAAAAATAGTGAAATGCCAAAATGACTATGATTACCATAACATCACTGAGTTTCTCATGAATGACAGCACTATAGGACTGACATTTCATGTGCTTGTGCAATGTATGCTATGCTTCTTTTTAGAGCCCTTATAGAAGCTAGTGCTGGAGGAAATGATCCAGAAACCATTCCCACTCCCCCACCATTCTCTTCAGGTTTAATATACCACAGCACAGAATCAAGTTTTAGAAATGAGCTGAAGTGAATAGGATTGCATGGGCAAAATGTCAAAATGTTTTTAATGATTCACTGACTAATGTTGCATTTAGAAGAGGGCTCAAGCTACAGCACTCAAATCCACACTCAAACTTTCCCAAAGTTTGAGAATTAGTTTCTGTCAACTCCAACTTACAACATGCACTTGCTTCCCTTTAGTAGAGTGCAATACAGTAACTGCTAAATAGCATGATCGCTGAAAGTCCCTTTCCTCCTCCTGCATATTTCCTTAGTCTCCCAGCCCCCCCTTTCTTAATTTACCTATATCCATTGGTGATTTCTTTATATACTGTGTGTACAATCAGCCCCAAATGGAGCTTTTGCATCACCTGAATGCATTACTGTATCTTGGAGCCATTAATCAGTCTGACACCTGGTGAAATGCTAGGAGAGGAAGAGATTTTGATGCCTAAAATTATAGGAAAGCCTCAGACCTCTCCAGTTATTTTTCACTAATGTCCTCCATACTAGCAGGCAGAAGAGAAGTATTAGGAAATCATGTAAGGGCAGCCATGGGGCAATCCTATTCTGGACTTTAACAAAACGGAAGCACACAGATAGCAGCATGGTTAGTACCCACCATATTGAAATACATCTGTTCTGGTGCAGCGAATCCATAGTAACCATTTCCCTCTCTCAGTAGGAGACGGGAGGGTTGAGCATTTTTGGAAGTCAAGCAGCTGCTTTAAGGAATCTGATCTATATTGGGAGTGAGGGGTGAAAGAGGGAGAGAAATCAGCAGAGACAAAAGGAGCTATTGCTCGGGTTTGCCTTTGCAGTAACCTCCCGCAACACACCTTCATGAACTGGTTTGCAAATGTTGGCCTTTCCAAAAACAGTGTTGTCTGAAAAAAAAAGCACCTGCTCATGAGAACACCTCCCTAAAAAAAGCGATAAATGCTTACCCCATCTGAAGGGAGACCATGCTCTGTACACTGGGACACACAAAAAGAGGTACTGTATGGGCAAGGGCTTGGCTGGGACTCCCTTTTTAGTTAGTTAGGTGTTTTATAAGAGACATCAACGATATTGAAGCTATAGGTCCCTGGGCAGTTGTTTGCCAATGATGTTTCAGCCTGGCTCATTTTCCAGATTTTGTCTCCAAGTCTGCTCTACAGAAAACTTGAGATAGGAAGTTTCTATTAAAAACAACTCTCTTCAGTTCAGTTTAAAGATCTATTACCATTTATTTAGCTAGGGGCTTGTGTTCTGAGCAATCAGGAAGTTTGCTGTGGCCTGACTTAAGAAGGCTTTTCAAACAAAGTCCCTATGATAGACAGGATTAAAATACCAAAATATTCAAATATATATGTGTTTCAGTAATGAGCAATATAACATGTCTTACATTCTTCTCCAATGCCAGCTAAATCTGTAGAAGAGATTAAACAGAAACTAGATAGAGATTAATGCAATTAAATATTTAATCAAAAAACCATACCAAATAACCATTCATTGTTGGTTGGGTTTTTTGTATAGGTGGACCCTGAGTTAACTATTGACTAATCAATGCTTGGTGGATAACAGTTGTGCTTCATACTACATTTGGTAATACCTAGCAAAAAGATACATAATAATTAAACTTCCAGTTAAAGATTACTGCCTGGACAAGTCTGGCGTCTACTGGTTACTACTAAAAAAATTCAGGCACAGTTATTTTGAAGTGTTGAAAACTATCCACAAATAGATTGAGGTTTGAGGAAACATGGGAACAAGCATCCAGAAGCTCACAGAATTATACTCAACTTCCAGGGAAGTACTTGCTAACACGGACTCAAGCATGTTCCTGTGTATGTCTCTGTGTCACCTCTCCACAAATTCTATGTTCAGATTTCCCAGATTCCATGTTTTACCTGTCCTGAGGAAGCAGAGACCTTATGCATTCCCAAGGGACAGTAAGACATCACTACACAGACTATTATATTCTAAAATAAAATTTGTGGTATGTCTTTAGTAGATATTTTTGAAGTCATAGAGCTCTGTCACAACCCCAAATATTCCATCATTAGCTATTCACAATAGTAAGACAGTGCACTATAGACCAAGTAGAGGAAATCTTGCAATCCTCGCCAAGAATATACTTAAATGAACTCCCATTTTGAGAGAGAGAAGTAGTAACTGCAACACAAAGAGCATCTTAAAGTACAACCACTACCTGGTACTTACTCAATAACCTAGAAATCTTAATTCCTCAATCCTAAATACACAGATTGAAGGAGAGTTTTGATAATGACCAGGATTTGGCAGTTTAATTTAATTGTAAGTTGGGTACCTTGGAAAAATAAAATCCTCTCCCTGACTTGCACGTTTGCAAAATTTATGTTCAAAATATCTCTAGAAGCTTGTAAGCTCAGGGAAAATATAATTAATGCAGCAAGTTTAGCTGAAGCAATGTGGCTGCATAGATAAATTGATTGTTTGGGACAAGTGAGCAGGACCAAACGCTGGCTCTGCCACCAGCTTCGCACAGAAGGGCAGCTTCCTCAGCACGCACAGGCTGTGGCACCAGAAATGCAGCTTGTGCAGACTCTAGGGACTAGGCTGTGGTGGTGTACTCTCCCTGTTTTCCACCCACCCCCCCTGTCCCTGGCTCCCGCTCGGGCCTTGGCCACCATGGCCATCACAACAGTAGCTGTGATAACTTGTATCTGGACTTTGGGGGATGGCTGGCAGCATAGTCAAAATACTGTCTGGAGTGGGGACCTAGAGATTTTATTCTCATGAGAATATGACTATAGGTCAATTATCTTACTGTATAAATAGTGGGCAGCCCAACAGCCCTTTGAGCTCTCCTGTATGGCAGCAGGCTGCATGCCAGGATCTCCCCTTTTGTGAGGACACTCGCTTAAGGTTCTGCTCCTCGAGGTTGAGAGATTCCTTGCTGCAACAGATTCTTGGTAAGTGACTAATAGCATGCTAGACTTTGAAATCTTAGCTAAGTGATATAAAAGGCTGATTGTGCATATATATAATCCTTTAGACGTAAACCATTGACCAAGTCTGGGACTAGGATTGGATCCAGCCGCACCAGGACTCCTCTCTGAGAAGAAGTTTAGAAAGCAAGGGGGTCCTTTCTGAACCTCACGACTCAACGGAAGGGTCTCCCTGACAGCTTGTCTGGCCCTGTCCTCTGTGCAGTAAATAATAGTGTACCCTGACATTGAATTTTGTAAAACACTATCGCATTTACTACTGGGTTTATTGCACTTATTGCTGATTTTGTTAAATCACTGTTTCACCTTAATAAATATTTCACTACTTCACTCTAACTAGTGAAGTCAATCACTCCATCCACAACATAGGCTTCCTGTTGAGTTAAATCAATATATATTTGTGTATTTGGCATAAGACAAATGTTACTGAATACTTATCCTACTCTGACCACAGGAATATTTAAAAACAGCTATATGGAACCCGTTTCTATCAGAAAATGCAAAGAGCCAAAGTAGAAATTGTTCAAAGAGTGATTAAACAGATTTCTTCCAGTCCAATATCGTGTCTCAGTCATAATCAGCTGGAGTACCACAAAGAAATCATCTCTAATGTATACAACAACTGAGCATTATGTGAGGAAAACTGGAGAACTGTTTCTTGGACAAAAAGCTGTATTAATTTTCATTCAATTAAACTGTGTTTTCTTTTTTATTTAAATGTTTCTGTTGACATCATATACAAGTTAGGGAAATAAGTATATAGTATTGTTCACTTATTTCCTTGCTTCAGCAACTTTCTACATTGTTCTGTCTGCTTAATTTGACCTGCTCCCTCATTTCATTGCACTTTTTTTTTATTGTTCTTTTATTTCTGCTGCATATTGAGCAAACATATCAAGTGATCCACAACAATACAACACTTTTTTCTTAAGTTTTATAGCAATTCTGAACACATCCTTACGTACAAGCATTTTAAAACTCTTTCTTCCTGTTTGCATTGCTTCAGGTTTGCCCTCCCTGTATTTCATCTAATGTCAAAAAAAGATGTATTTCCTCTCTGTAGCCTGCAATAACCTGCATCCCCCACACTTAAATTCAGTCCAGGCTCAATAAGTTTATCTGTTTTAGAAAGACTGAGTTGTTACCTCTATTCAATGAACAGGCAGCAGGGTATGCACACTATTCCTGTTTCCTACGAAGTATTCATTTTCTATTTTGACCCATTAAGAGTATTTCTGTAATTTTTACAGCCTCTGTGTTTTCTCTGCAGAGCTGGTCACGGTCTATTATTATGCTTTTCATTAGAACTGAATTCCTAAACTAATAAAAGCTAAGTATTGTCAAAACATTTCATGCTACCAGGTCTAAAATATAACACAAAAATGTAATTTCCTTCACACTTTTCTTCCCCAAAATGTCATTTCATGCCAGGATAAGCTTTTACCCACCATAACACGATCAAAATCTAAACCCAAATATTTTTAAGTTCAAGAACTTGAAAAATTCAATTAACCCATTCTATAAATATTATTGAATTTACAAAGACAATCAGGGTTTCAATTCTCAGATATTTTTAAAAAGTCAAATAAATCAGAGTATAGAAATCCTTTTTATACTTGCTCGTTGCCCCTCTGATTCAAGTTTCTTCAACTTCTCCGCATGTTTTCAATATGTTTCTACATGTTCAGAGCAGGTTGTAGTTAGAATTTCACACAGATCTCCTGGATTTACTTGATGGCTGATATTTTCAGGCTTTCATATCATGTTGGTGTCTTCAGGTATAAATCCATCTTTCAATTCAAGGTTTTTGGAGCCTGGACACCTTCTGCTTAGCATGCAATTCACAGTAAACTGTCAGATTTATATTTTAACAACCCTGTTAGGATTTATGGGTTTTGATTAACTGTCCATGAAATGACGAAACACAAAATTCAAAATCACAGGATAGAAGAGACTTCCAAAAAATGCCTAGGCCTTTTCCAAATCGAAAACAACTCTACCTAATATTCCCAATAGAAATTTTTCTGGTCTTTTCTCTAGCAGATCTGTAATCTCTTCCACAGTAATATACTCCAATGTTTCAATACCATCACTAACAAAGAGAGTCTTACAATCCAACCTGAATTTCAAACCAGATTTTTTTTTTTAGGGATAACCCTGAGTAGTACAGTCATACTCCTAAGTATTGGTATTTGATCTCTTCCAAGCATGGCTACATCATGGAGCATCAAGGAGCTATTGGGGGAAGAGCCTCTAGGATGTTCCTCTAAGGGATTTGATTCACACACACACATACATGCACATTAAGAACCCAATAAATGGGGAACATTTCAAACAAGTAAGAGTGATATGACAGGAATAATCTTTAGCAATGTCACGCTTTGATGATGTTTCTAAGGCTTTTTATCACAGAAAGAACTTCATCTTCATGGCATTAAAATAACAACCTACCCTTCAACCATGGCATCATGAGAAAATGAAGCATGAGAAAACGACAAGAAGAATAATGCGGGAAAATGCCTTATTGCCAGGAATTAAGCTGAAGCCACAAATAAGCACATCTCAGGGACTCACAGGTATTTATATGGCAATAGCTTCATACAATTCAATGTATCACATAGAGTTACAATTGATAACATTAAATCAGGCAGACTTGTTAACTAAAAAATGTTGCTCCCAAGAAATTTTGTCTAGTATCATCTTTTTAAGGTGATATATAGCATCGATAACAACAGCAGACAAAGCAGTATGAAGATCACAACAGTCATACAGTATGTGTAAATGAAAGATACACCAAAAGGAAAGTGTGATTTTCTGGCAAGTCTGACTTGTCAGTAAAATCCTGTGACACAGACATGGGAGTACCTGGTTGCAAAACGATAGAAGAGTTAGGAAAGACTCAGACTGCATGAAGCCCTTTTCTATTTTGAGGCTTCCCAAAGCATAATTTGCTGAGACAACAGGATAACACTGCACTCTAAGAAGCAAAGAGAAAAAAAACCACATCACTTTCTCAGAAGTGTATGGATGCTTCTGCTCTAAGTCAAACAGTCAGTATAAATGTAAATATACAGGTACAGCCCTCTCCTTGCTGGTGCTGCAAATACCACCTGCAGAGACTCCCCAAGGCCCTGGCCCCCATGAGCTCCTCCGGGCAGCGGCTCATACTCTCACAGCTCACGGCTCCCAGCCTTGTCCCTACCCACGCTCTCAACGCGCAGCCCAGCCGTGCACACCCAGCCAGCCTCTGCAGTACCACCTACGGCCCCAGCACTGACAGTTAAGGAGGCTAAGTATAACCAGATGGTTAAACAAGCTTTTCCGCAGTGTTTTTTAAATTGCTCCCACTTTCACCACTTCCCAACAGCCCTGGGGTCTGTGATCCCCAGCATCACTTACACGTGCCTTGATGTTGCCCCTTCCAACCTCTTTTCTCTGTGCAACAGCTAATCCTCATTTTAGCCCACTGAAAACAGAATGAGCCATGGTGTCATCAGAGGACCAAAGCCTAGAGAGCCTAGATGCCCCATCTGCCTCCACCTGTTCTGATCTCTGGAGGATCCATGAGCTCTCATTTGTCATCTAACAGCTTTTATGGGGGCAGCACAAAGCCAGGCTGAAACAGGGGCCTCTGACACCTCCAAATTTCCAAGAGAACATCATCAGGGTGCTAAGCATGTCAGTAAGCATGGCCAACAGAGAAACTGGCTGGGTTATTGCAGCTGTCAGAGAACTGGCCAGGAATCTTTGCTACCTTCAAACCACTCAGTTGCTGCTTTGACTTGAAGAATTCATTTATATAAGGGCATGATGTAAATACTTGGCAGCAGGAAGCATATAATACAGCGCCTTCCCTCCACACTGTATGCTTAATATTTTAGAGGAGCCAGTGCTCTTCTAGGGCATAGCAAGTGCGAACTCATGTCAGTGCTATGCAGTCTCCAATAATTTAATTGTCTTGTTATCTGTGATGTTGTTTGAGCTACACATGGTACCTAGTAGTGCACAGAGAATGGGAAAAAGAATTATCCTCAGTAGCAACTGAAGTCACTTCACTAACAAAGCACATACTGCAGGAAAAATACCTCTGAGGCATTCAGATTTAATACCGGCTGGGTCAGAAATGCCAGCCACTACAGGACAAGGAAACATACTCCCTGTCCCTATATCACTGATTCTGATACTTGTGGGGTTACTGAAACAAGTAATGTTTAACATTACACAGAATGTTTAACTATATGTAATAACATAATTACATGTAATATGTAATAATAAAATGCAAAGCACTGGTTTTCTTGATAGTATTAGATGTATAATTATACAGCTCATCTGTGATGCTGGAATGAGTGAGATAAGCTTAGAAAATTATAGAAGAGAATCATTGTTTATGGTTAACATAATCAAAATAAAAATTAATGGTGTGATACGGTGGTCCTGCAGTCCAAGACGACTTTGTCTAAACACTTACATAGTAATGGTTTACTCCCAGCCCACTTTCTACCTCTCTGAAGTGAGGAACTTCTATGGATAGGCACATGTACTGCAGTATTCAACATGACATTGTGCACGTTCTCTACAAGTGGGGAATCCCAGGGATTTGCTGCAGTTGTTTGAATATGTGAATGGCTGAATACTAAATAGATGGTTTCTTCAGTAATGCCTTAGAGGCAATAAACACAATGTTTGACTTTTTAAAAACAAGTTTTCCAAACATTTTTCCAGGGTTCTTTATATAGGAAGAAGTTTATTTATTCCATATTCTTTGTGCAGTCTGCCAGATAAGCATGATGTCTGACAGCAGAAATAGATCCTTTCAGCAATGATAAATTTATAATGGACTACAAGAGTTTTGAGAAGTTCTGCTTGTGAAACTCCCTAATTCATTCTTATAGAGTTCCACTGGCAACAAAATTTATGTTTCGAGATAACATGAAGCTCAGAGGAGTTCCTTTTTGTGGATCTTGTATTTAATGTCATGTATTGTTAATCTTTTTGCTTACTAAGATGGGCATTGTTTATCACTCTGGTGACACAAACTGGCTTTTGTTATCAGAAGAAATAACCCTCAATAAGGTTTAGAGTTGCCAAGTGGCTGCACACATTTTAGATATGCCCTGAAGCAGCAGCCTAAAGGTTGTCATTAACCCCTGCCTGGATCTTATTTCAGGAAATCACATTTCATGGATTGTCTTGATTCTCCTTTGAAATTGGCCTGGAAAATATTGTGGCTTTGATTTCTCACCAGAGGTCTAGCACAGACTGAGTTGTGTGTAATTCCTGATATTACTCTATTAATCAAGACAACGAACATTTGGTCTATAATATTTACAAGATGTAAGTGACCCAATTGCACTTGGTCTAACACAGCCCTTTGACAAAGCTTGCTGCAATGACTCCAGTAATGCCTGTATAATACTCTGAAAATGAAAATCACCAGGATTTCCGTTTAAAAAAAATCTTAGAAGTTTCTTAAATAGGTCTTTTAAACATTTAATCTGATCTATAGAAATTGTGCTTTTCCTAACTTTCTCCTATAAGCCATGAAAATTGCACAGAAAAATGGTGTCCCAACAACTTTGCTCAAGGAAATTCTAGCTAAGATTGACATACAAAAAAGATATTAATATCACATATATTTAGTGGGAATTGTATCCTGCAACGATCAAAGCTATTTTTGGTGCAAAGAGATTAAGAGCTTGACAAGTTTTTAGACCTCAGTTGTAAGACAGAAAACAAGTATCTATGGCTGATAATTCACAAGGGGATACCAAATGCAAAGGCTTAACTCTGCAATGGCAAACATATCAAAGGACACTGCTGTTGAAAAGGAAATGATCAGACTAGCATGTCCCTGCTGAAGGGCTACAATTCTTCTTGAAACTTTTAGCAATTTGAGCAGTCTCAAAGCCAGCTCTGTCGAATTAAAACTTGTAAAACAAATTCTGAAGCCGTCAGCAATGCCATGCTTCAGTAAGCATGTTTCTATGGCCTACTCCATCTTATTTTTCAAAGCTCAGTCTCCTTACAGCAAAATGAGCATTTGGTTTAAAATACATAAGCAAGCACAGTTTACAAGTTTAAAGTGACTGGGCAGTATGGCCTGATCTAAACTACACAGAAATCAGAGACTTCCTGATTTGACTTTAATGAAGGCACTACCACACCAAACAGCCTCTCTTCTCTGGCTGCCAGAAACAGCACTGGGATTTGAGAGCTCTTGAAGATTGTGAAACACCTCCAAATGCAAAGCAGGGGGAGACATTAAGTTCTGGAGGAGAAGGCTGGCAATTTTTTAATCAGTTTGCTGTTTTTTCTCTTTTACTTTTTTATAAGTGGACTTAAACATGATCTGGAAAGGTTTCATCAGAAACCGGTACAGACAAACCTAGTAGTAGCCAGCACCAGCAATGAACATTGATGGTCCAGGAAAGAGTCCAACAGAGAAAACACATGGTAATACAACCCCTGGATATCCATCCAGAGGCCAGAAGTCTGCAGCTAAGCCTCCTGAAATATTTTTAAACAAAGAAAAATTAGGAGGGAGTTTGTCCAAGCCACTTTGAAACCCATGTAAAATTTTAGCATCCACAAAGTAAGGGCAAGAAGTGGAAACTCAGAAAGTTTAAGAGCAAAAAAGTAAATGCTAAAGCCTCAGAAATATTGTTATTGACCTCTAATACTAAATTTAAATGTCCATTTTCTCCCCAAAAGTTTTTTTTTTTTTTTAAATGCAGTAGTTTGATGACTGAAGCAACGAATCAAAGATGAAATCCAGCAGAATGCCAAGTTTCATATAAGACAATGATGCAACTATCCAGATAACATCCTTTCTATACTGCTTTATCCTCATTACCTAAGCTGTTCAGCCTTCTTGACCCAACCTACAAAATCTGCCCAAAATATCTGTCTACATTTACATATAAAAAGTTAAGGAAAAGCTAATACAAGAAAATGAAAATGACCCACATGTGGTACAGCTAATTCTCACACTGCAGCCTGGGGTTTTTAATTTGTGTGGTTGGGATTTTTCTGGGGGGGGATGTTCTTCTCTTCTATCAAAGACACTGAAGTAAGTTCTAAACTTTTCCCACTGTTGTGTGAAAAAGCAGAGCTAATAAAATTACATTTCCTATAGGTTTTGCCCTCTATCAATTGATTTTTGCACAGAAGTTACACCAGTCCCTTCCAATTATATGTCCTCTAATAATTCTAGTTGTCTTCTGTTCTTTTCCTAGCAACAATACTGTCATCTGCTTAGCACATCCCCTAACTAGCAGCCAGGCTACATATATACACCAACCAGGTGGATGTATGTGTTTGCTTATTAACCAGTTGGAGAGTGCTCCAAGCCATTTAAATATTGGAAGGCATTAAAAAGAAAAATATTTTTTTAAAAATCTTTCCCCTTCAGATAGAAAATAGAGAGAGAGGAAGTAAAGAAATGTGCCTTCAAATGAGGGAGGTAATGAAGAGAATCATGTGGTGCCTGACATTAGAGTGGGAGGCATTCATCCTTCTTTTCCCTAGGCAAAGGACTAGAGTCCCACTGCTTTTCTTCACATCCTCCACATCAAACTTTTAACTAAAATTAATAGAAGCAAGGGAGATATCGAGCAAGGAAAAGCCTTAGACCCAGCAAAGCCAACTTCAGGTGTCAGACTCATCTCCCACCTTCTAACAAGGTATCTGAAACTGAATTTAAGGGAGTGTGTGTCCCTCCACAGGTCACCTGCTGAAGCCCTGAGATTTCAATAGGTGTGCAGACCAGTAAAGTGCTCCTTGCATCTTCTGTGCCCTCAAAATTATTTTGACAGGCAACACCACGGTACAAGTTTTCCTATTATATTCTGATACTACACTGTATAAAATGTGAAAGATCTCATCAGATCCTGCTTGGGATTTGTCATAAGTAATCTTCCTTGGATAATTAATCTAGAAATCTATTTCTACAAGAGTAATAATAAAGCTCCAAAGCAATGGGAGCTCCCAGGGAACCAGGCTGTGCCTGACTGTACTTGATGCAGTTAGTCCTGAGAGCAGCCAGTGAGCAAGCAGTTTCTGCAAGTGGGCCAAAACAGGGTATTTAAGTCATACTGGGTTTTGTAACTCTGTCACAGCTCCAATTCCTATGAGGTTAAATTCAGCCTCCTGGGCAGCACATGCTACATCTGATCAGACCATGCCTGCCCAGGGAAGGAAACATTACCTGGACTGCAGTGGGACGTAAGCAGGAGGGATGCACCTCTCTCTCCCAGACAGGCACTGCTCCCAAGTACATCTCACATTTCCACCCTGAGAAAGAAGACCAGTTTCATTTCGCATGGCACCAGAGAATAAAATTACCCTGATACCTTTCTCTGATACCTACACTCTGCTGAAGTCTCTTATTGTACCTCACGTACACAGTAACACCTTCTTACTGCAAAGGGGACACAATATTTCATAAACCTGTTCAAGACTGATTCACCAGTGGTAGTTAAGATGGAAGAAGCCCAAGGCAAACAAGTCTGACACCTAACCTCAGAACTTTCCCACTGATGGCAGTATGTCCTTGAAAAGTTACTTCAGGCCTGTCCTTCACTTTCTTTGTGCTGCAAAAGGAGAACATTACTTGCGTTACTTTGAAAGGTACATTGAAATCTCTAGTTGGAAAACATTTTACAGGTGACATCTATATTATGCAGACACATGCCTTTATCTAGCATCATTCATTTATAAACTGAAATGTATTTGCTGTTAACCAGCTTTCTTTAAATTGAGATTGTCCCATTAGCTTTCCTACCAGCTCAAGACTCATCAGCAGTGTTCATAATATAAGTGCAACGTGGGGGATTTGTCTCATCTTGTTAAGTTGCTTGGAAAACGGGAGCAGGGGAGATGGGACTAATTGAACGGTTATTATGAGGGAATGGGGTTTGCTTTTCAATGCAGGAGACATAACAGGCATTTGTTGTAGTGAAAAAACCAAAAAAACCCAAAAAACCAAAAATAGTATAACTATTTCAAATTCTGCTTTCCCTAACAAAGCAGTTACAACACCCAAATTGTAAAATATAAGCTCACATTAGTCCTTCTTACAACTCTTAATACTTTTCTGTGACAAGAATGTCAAAAAATGCATCCCATGAGCCAGGCTGATCCTTCCAAGTACTTTAATCTGGCCTGCAAAATCCACAGAGCATTGTAATCCGGATCTGTCCTGTCAGTCAGGCCCAAGGTCTCCGTACTTGTGCAACCTCTGCAAGAGGAACACAAGCAAGTGGGAGTAGGGAGAGAGAATCAAGGTATATTTGAAATGGGCAAGTGCCTAAGGAAATAGCACACAGAGCACCATGACATGTCTCTGTGCAGCCCCTGGGCATGGAGGAGAGTTCCCAAAAGGCTTACCAAAGAAGCCCTGCTGCCCAACATCCCCACTTCCCTGGGGACAGGTGGGATCAGCTGGCCTGTGTTATATAGCAGCCCAGGCTATACAGATTTACTGTGGAACAACTGACAAGCGAATCATTAAAAAAGAAAAAAAGGAACACCGGTGCTTTAACAAAACTCCCCACTTGGTACAGATTTCACAGCTCCTGATTAAGTCTAGTGCTTCATGATCAAACATAGACCAGCAAAAGCCGCACTATGCAATAACATAACCTCTGCAGGAATAAGCACTTCCACCCTTGAAAGGGTGTCACTACACAATGTTAATTGCCACTGGTACTTCTCTAAATTAGCAGACTATTAATAGATTGCTGCTGAAGATAGTTACACAGAAAAAGCTTTGAAAGGAATCTTTGTGCCTATCAGCTATTTAAAGAGTCATCATTCCCACTTCAGACACGTAAATTTGCTGTTTCACAATGGTCTCAGCAGATCTAAGATCATGCTGCTGGACCAGGAAGCCTTCCCTCCCTCCCCTGTGCAAGAGGAACCTGCAGAGCATCACCGCTTCTCTTGCACAGGGGTGAATGACACTGAAAATGAACCCAAAATTTTATTATCAGCCTGATCATTGAGCTGCCCCAACCTGCTTCAGAATAACCCAGAATAAAGCAACATGGATGACAGGATAGGAGTAATGGCCAGGGCAGAACTGGACTGGACTGTCCTCTTCCACAGTATGTGCATTTAGACCAGCTTAAGCTGACTGAAAAATCCTACTCCAAGGTAGAAGCCAACCTCGGATCACACATCTGTCTGTACCCAAAGTAACAAAGTGTTGGTAGAAACAGAGCTCAAAACCACAGCTCCCATTGCAGGTCAAGGTTCAACATGCATGTCCGAAACACAGCAGAAAGTTTCTGGACATATCAACGCCATATTTCTGCCTACCCAAGTACTTAGGCAACATTAGTCAACCTTTCCTCCCCTCTCTTACTTAGAGGATTTAAAGTTAGGTTTGAAAAGTAAGGAAGTAAAGTCATCAAACTTTATCAGCCCTTGATTCCATAAAATATGGCAGAGAGAGAGAGAGAGTGGGTTATAACCAACAATAGATCTTCCCCCCCACCCTCTCCTACTAAGAGATCTCAGGAGATGTCATTTGGAAGTGGATAAAAGAAATAAAATAGGTTGTCTCTCCATGGGCAAAGTAGGAAAATGAGGTTTTCAATGGGGAGGGGGATGCTGCAAAAAGAACAAAGGCAGAACATCTGCTGAATCACCACAGACTATGCACTACACACAAACAGCTCTAATTCTCCTGAATTTTCAGTACCCAGCAATCAAGCAATAGTGCTGCTGAGAGGAATTTTAACCAACACTACAGCAATCAAACAGAAGCAACTCTACTGCAAACTAGCTCTTTCAGATGACATCTACTGCATTTATCCCCAAATAAATTTGTTGGTGTGCCATAATAACAATGACACGCCTCTGCTGAAAGTCGACAGAGGTCTTTCTGCTGATGGAGTCTCATGATTAATTCCACGATAATCACTGTGGGGAGTCACTTGAGAGATATATCAATCATGAGAATGCTCCTTGGTCAGCATTTATAAGAAGATAAAAAACAAATACAAATAACGAGTGTGGTCAGAAAACAACTGTGATAGGGAAAGAAGAAAACAGAGGGACTACAGGGGGAGATTTGCCATTACTTACAAGTAGATAATGCTTTAGATGTCAGCCATGTAACCCTCTGCAAAGCAACAAGGAATCTCACAAGTTTCCATCCAGCCTGACAAACTGAGTTGCTCTTTCTACAGACTTTACAATTTGTATAAAACACAGAACTGACAAAACCATACAGTTTATTTGGTGAACCTTCAGGATTAAGAAGAATGTTTGTATTACAACATTTAAAGATTTATTTTACCTCCCTCCAGCTATAGAATGACACGCATCAGGGATTTTGTGATTATTTTTTTTCTTAAAGAGGATGATATTGGTAATTAACTACCTCCTCTTTTTTGAGAGGAGAAGTTGCACCATGTGCAAGGACCCATATACCAAAGTTTATGATTTTGGGAAATAATTGCTGCTAATTCCTTGCACCTCATAAAGGACTTGGTCTTGCAAAATGCCAGCTGATTTTAACTTCCATTGACTTCAGAGACTACAGGTTTACACTCAGCATCACACAAGTTCAAAATTTACCAAACAGAAACAACACATATGTAATAAACTGCTTGAAGTAATCATAGAAGAGAATCTCATTCTTGGGAATTACCAGATTTACCTATGCAAAGGTTTTAGATTTTTGCCTCCTGGTCCCAACTTCGACAGAAGATGCACCTGTTCTCAACTTTGCACTCTATCAGGGTTGCCACCACTATCTGTGTCCAGCCACTTTCATGCGGACATGCAGTTGCTAGTGCTTACATTTTCCATGTTGGAATCAGACCTGATACGCAGGCACATTAAGGCTGACTCAATCGGATAATGAAAACAAGCAAGAAGTTCAGCCTAGCCTAAGGATGTTCAGAACTTAAATGCAGACTCATTCTTCCACCTTGAGACATCTGAGCAGAATTCCTAATTTAGGAGAACAATCATTTTGTAGTCCCTCAATAGTAAATACAGATAGGCAGACACCTCCAGAAAATTAGCAGATTGGAGACTGAGTCATACTCCGGGGGTGTTTGTCTCTCCAGTGACATAAAGGAAATCAAGGGTTTCATTCCTAACTCCACAGCAGTGACTACCTGAGCGATACCCTCCAGTGAGGCAGGACTGGCATAGGCTGCAGTGCATGGGGTTGAGATGAACTCACCCCGCAGCCAGCAGGGCCTCAACCCTTCCTGTGATTTACTGCTGGTGGTGAGTCGCCGTGATGGATTTTCAGAGACAACGACTAAGCAAACTGCAAAACAGAGAAATTACTTTGTGAGAAGATCGTAATTGTTATTATTTCTTACCTTCAGCAACAAATACATTTATTTTTGCAGTATTTTAGTTACCTGTTTTATAGGGTTTTACAAATGTACTGTACGCAGGAAATAAGGTAGCTGCGAGCAGCGATAAAGGAATTACAGCTTTATCTTAAGCTACCAATCTCAACTGGTAGAAACTGGCTCGTACTGTTGTTGTTTGTGCAGAGAAAGTTGAATTCTGCTTTTCAGCTCTCCACAGGGAAGTTTCCACCAGAGTTGGCCAAGATCCAGCCAAAACCTCAAAAATATCTACCCACATTTGCAGTCAACACACTACTGAGGGATCCTTGTATCTGTGGATTTTGATAATGGTAAAGTTGCAGTATTCACTTGCCTCATTTCCATGCTGTTGCTATTGTTGTTTAATACAGAAAACATCTTTTTGTGTTACTACAGCAGGGTCATTCCCCACACATTCCTCTGATCACACATAGACATTGCACACAAGAGGAATGTGACTACAAGTTGCATTGGTGGTGATTTTAATGGAGTCAAAAGGTCCCTGCTGGATGACATACCTTACAAAATAGCACCAAAAAAGCCAAGGCAACCACCAGATTGCCAAGGTAAGCACACTATTCATATCATACATACCTGTCCCAGCTCTACCAGGATGCATTTCTTTATACTTTCACAGACCATAGCTTCACAGAATAACAACCCCCCTAGAAGAATAAAACCGGTTCTCTTCCTAACTATCTTTTTTTCAGTATGGAAGGCAATATTTTCTTTTCTACAGGGCAAAAATCAGGTAACATTGAGTCTGGCATTTCTCCTGCATATTTCCCACCTTCTCTCCCAGTTATTGTCCAGACGTGTGTGATCATGACCAGTAACCTGCGCCCGCCAGGTGTGGATGTGCAAACAGTGTTTTCGTAAGTCTTTGAATAAAAATCCTCTTACGTTACACAGCTGGCAACTTACCACAGAAGTAATGCCACTTTTTACAGAAACTCCTGCTTCTTGTTTGTATGAGCTACCACTAAACAATCATGGTAGTGGTGCAAGGATAGGTCACATATAATTAATAATACATCACAAATAATTGGTGATGCAGTAAAACAGTAGCAGAAGTCCAGAGGGATATGAAGTACTGCTAACAAAACAGTATGCTTTGTGATTCAGCAAGAAGGAAATAATGACTTCAAGCCTTAAACAGAAATGCGGTCAGCTGGCATTGTTTGATCCTCCTTTTTGTATAATGGCAAATGCTCTATAAATGCACAAAAACTTCAATAGCATTAAACTTTGCTATGTGATTCAGCAGAGAAACCAAAGTTTAAAACCTTGCGAATATTACTGAAAATTGTACACATTATTTTGCAAATAGATTCCTAGCTGGTGCCACATTTTCAATCACAAAAGCAGTCTGGTGTAACTCAAAACATTTGTAAGAGATCATGTCTGTCAAGCCAATGGAAACCAAGAGACAATTATTTATCCTGTACATTGGAACACAACCCCTTCATTGAAGCTTTTACATACTATGACATTACAAATAATAAATAATAGTAAAAGACTCTGCTTGACACAAGTAAACACTCTTTTCCTAGATTTTACTCTTCAATGACTAACTGAAATGTTATAATGACAATCTTAATCTTTTCATTTCCACTTTTGGAACATTCATAACTATATTAAACACTATTTTCCATCTGGTATATTCCAGAAGATGTAGAATAGTTTTGCAGAATAATGTAGTAAATAAATTAATTATGCATTTCATTAAACTGTACTAAGGGGAAAAGGGAACCTTTCTCTATTATTGATTCTCGTGGGCAGTCTAGCATGAAATTTTGATGTAGTTTTTTGAGGATTAAAAAGTTGTGCATAAAAATGTATTATTGATTGTGTACTGCAAAGTACAGTGTACTGCTCATCCAACTCATATATTATTGATGAAAACACTCACCAGTTCTAACCTTTTACTCAGTCACTCCAAGGTAATTTTTTTCATGGGGATGTCAAGTTTCTGTGCTTCCCAGAGAGTTTGGAAAACTCACTAAGCAGCTACTGGAGTTTTTAAGATTTTTAAAATTCTTTAATACATTTTTTAAATGTTTAAAAGGTGTTGATAATCTTAGAGTACGTACATTCACAAAAGGGACTAGTTGATGTGGAAAGACTTCTTGCATGTTGTGTAGAAGGTGTAGCTGATGGAGCACTCAATCCATATCAGCCAACAGAAACTTGGTATCTTGGACAAGATGATCTTTAAGGTCCCTTCCAACCTAGAAGATTCTGTGATTCTGTGAACTAGTTAGACACACAGGTGTCAAACATGGGTCTGCAAATAGAAGCCTGGATGCTAA
Source organism: Scolopax mira (assembly GCA_004320125.1). NCBI lineage: Eukaryota > Metazoa > Chordata > Aves > Charadriiformes > Scolopacidae > Scolopax > Scolopax mira. Next base: position 37,855 of record BJBW01008680.1, read on the forward strand.
ATACAAAAGCAATACACTGCAATATCTGGAACAAGAGATAAATGAAAAGGGGATTTATTGCTCAGGAAGCATCTCTGGGATCAGCACCTTAATGGCTTTTCCCAAAGTCTGGAGCACATTATGCACTAGCAATTTGTCAGAGCTGAAATTGAAAGTATGATAAGCACAAATTAAGGCAGATCCTGTGGTTGTCTACACATTTACTGGACTCTTACACCTCATGGATTTGTCTTCTGAGCCGTGGTTAGGTTTTGCACACTGCATTTATCTTCTTTACAGAAGTATTATAATAAAGTATATATATTTATTACATTTGGTACAAGGAGATAAAATACTGGATGGTGAAATTTAAAACATAGAGTTACTACAGAAAATTCCTTCCTGAAGTGGTCTAAGGCTTAAAAGAGGAAGGAGACAGGAACATCACCCTTCTGTCCTGTGATCTGTAAGCAGAAAAAAACATCTTCTATTCATAGAAAAATCAGCGGAGATACACAACAACTCCTTTCCACAATGATTAACACGTGATTTTTGTGGTTATGCACAGAAATCCTATTGGAATATTCTAGTTTATTATTCTTCACGATAGATAAAAATTTAGCTCTACATAAGGACTGAAGTGACAAAAATAGGGTGATGGCTACTTGATGTATGAAAAAATCTGAACATAGCAGAACTGATGAAGTCTCTTTCTTGAGTGTATCAATTCACAAATGTCTCTAAATAATATAGGCTATCAGCCCACTCACAAAAAAGCTATAGAATATTTGTCATTGTGAATTTCATGAACGATGTGAGCATTTTAAAATAAACTGAAAAGTATTCTTTTCAATTCATTGGCCTTAGTAATAATTCAAAGATAGGTCTATCACAAAAACCAAGTTAGAAATCCTTAAAATGCAACTTTAAAGATGTGTTTTGTCTACATTTGTCATCATGACTTTTATGTTGGCAGAACAGTGCCAAGATGAAAAAGCAGGGGGCGGGGGAAGTTCCCAAGTACCAGGCCAGCACCACAAATCATCTCATCATAGACTTGCCAGCGGGGCTTGACTTGCATGGGTTGCTTTGCCATTCAGAAAAAATGTAGATGCAGGACCAAATAGCAAACTACTCTGCAGATCTAGTATAAAGTAATACTGGAAAAGTTATTGAAGTTGATCTGCTTCATGGTCTGGCTACAGAACTGTCACAATGAATTACACACCTGGTAATGATTTTGGAGTGAGTGCTCTGGCATCCAGTGATTCTTCCTCTCTGCTTATTACTGGTGAGGCACATCTGGAGTGCTGGGTCCAGTTCTGCGCTTCCCAGTACAAGAGAAACATGGAAAGAGTCCAGCAAAGGGCCACTAAGGTAATTAAGGCAGTGCAGCATCTCTCATATGAGGAAAGTCTGAGAAAGACAGAACTGCTCAGCCTGTATATATACGGTGAGGGTCTCATTACTGTGCATAAATAGTTGATGTGAGAGTGTAAAGACTGAATCAAATTCAGCATGGTGGTGCCTAGTGAGAGGACAAAAAGTAACAGGCACAAACTGAAACACAGAAGGTTCTGTTCAAACTTGAGAAATAAAGCTTCTTTCTGGGAAGGTTATCAAACGGGTTGCTGATAGAGGTTGTGGAGTCTCCATCCTTGCAGATATTTAAAACCTGACTGGACCATGTCTCAAGCAGCCTGCTCAATCTATCCCTAGACAATCTCCTGAGATCCCTTCCAGCTTCAAAGATTTTGTTAACCTGTTATTTCACGGTTCAAGCAAGCAGCACTGAAGACGCTGAGGCAGGCAGAATGGAAGGAGAGAGGGAAAAGGAGCATTAGACAATGAAAATAAAAAGTTTGAGTTCCTTTCATCCTTTACACTGATGTAAAACTGTTGGGGCTAGTCCTTGGACTGTCAAGCATGTCTGTAGTGAGATTTGTGAACATCCTGACCCAGGACTGGAATGTGGGAGAGTCCTTGGGCTGTCGG
>BJBW01008680.1:39986-52474 GCA_004320125.1 Scolopax mira
ACAATAAACGGAGCTTTGTATGATCCTACATCGTGTCGGTGTGCTTGCTCCCCTTCGCCTGGCCGTGACATAAAACAAGGCAACCCCAGCAAGCGCAGAGTAGGTATACTGTACTGCTGCAGCAAGCAGAGTAGCTGCAAATTCTAAGAGCTTAACCAGCTCCTAGAGCAGCATATCAATATCTATACTGACTGATCTGCAATTCCTGCTTGCTTCAAGGACCCAAAGACCCACGTTCCTCAGATTCTGTTCCTAGATGTGTCTGGGGAGGTGGTGGAGGCACCTGAATGGTGATCACACAGTGATCCAAGTCGTGGGCAACCCTCCTGCCTACAGCACGCATAGTTCAGCTATGAGAGGCTGCATTAAGCGCTGAGTGCAGAGGCACCAAGGAGGTTGCTGTCTCATCTAGCCAATTATCGCTTTTCTTCGTCTACCTCTCAGGCTTTCCTTCCTTTTTGCCCAAAATGTCTTAAGACAGGGGCTTAAAGAACCCGTCTGTGTCCTGTTTGGAAGTACACCCTTGCACTGCAACAAGGGACGCACGTCACCACTGCTTTGGGGCTTTGACCAAGTACCTCTTTTAAAGCCAGGAGAGAATTTTGCCAACCAGCAATGGGGACTGGCTTTTCCCTCCCCTCTCGCACGTCAGAGGGACACTGCTATGTTAGCAGCAGAGGGATAGTGGGGCTTGTTGTAGGACAGGTAAGAAAGTTGCTGCTCGCAGCCTGTGACCTGCTGCAGTGGAATCCTGAACCGGATGGCTGCCAGAGACAGGCAGTAGTGGGACTGTGCTGGCAGCTGTAGGAAGGGGAGACCTGAGACATTTCCATAAGGAGATTTATCTACTCCAGTTACATCTGCCTCCCAAGCACCTTACACACAGGGAGGCAGAAGGGAAAGGGCAAAGGGGACCCATCTCACACAACTTGCTGAAATTGGCTTTTAACCTCACTGGAACTAACCAAATCACCATGCTCAGCACATGCATATACATTAAAGAAAAATTAACTAGAATGACAAGACACACATACACCCTATCTATCTGCCAAATGTTTTTTTCCCCTGCTGAATTGCAGCCGAGCTATAGGGACACATGACCTGCGTGCAACTGGATAAACTGGGACCAGCCAGTTATACAATGATACTGAGCACATCTGCAAACCAACCAGGAAAACTTCAGTGAAACGCAGATTGAGACAACAAACAGAGATACCTACAGTATTATTTCCTGCAGTGAGTTCAGACCATCCTCCCACTCCCTTCTCTCTCAGCCTTAATAAAGAGATGTCAGATTTATAGGATCATCTCTCCTGGCTCTGCGTCAGTGAAATTGTACTAGATTCTGCTGGTGACTCTCCCAGATAAGAAATGCAAACCAATTTCTTCATTGAGCCAGTACCCAAAATATATTCTCTGGGATTAAGCAAAGGATTGGCAGGCTGCATGAAGGCAGGGGGAGAGAAGGGAGGGGGCAAAAAGGGTGAAATAGGGGGTAAAGAGAGTTATCTGCAAACTCAAAGCAATTTGTAAGAATGAAGAGTGCTTCATTTCTTCACGTCTTGGAATGAAGATGAAAAAGCAGCTGCTGTTTGAGCACTGACAGCAACATAAAGCAGCAGCCACCACCTGAAATACCCAGGTGGCATTTGCACTGCTCTTACTTTACTTTTTAATAGTAAATCTCCTCTTTGTGTTTCATTACTGTCGTTTGAAGTTTGAAGAAGTATTTTCACCCTAATAGTCACTGAGGAAATCTTCCACAAGAAGAAAGAATAGGATCCAAAGGAAAAACAGAGCAAGGAAATTCACATATACTTCCAGATTATATTTTTCTAAAATCACAAACAAATCCAAACAATTTCTCTTCTCTGAAGGAGTTTCTGCTTCCTGCTCATTTGTCTTACAAGACAGCAGCACACCTTCCTCTTACTGAAAGTGTTTAGAGGCTCCAGAAATCTCAAAAACCAAATGTGATGCACTAGCCCAGAGCACTGCTTTGCTTGTTGTGCAATCTGATATGGCCAAAGAATTGACAATACATAACACAAACCCAAGAATTCAGCTGAACATGGTTAGAGTGATGTTTATGTTGAACTATGAAAGATACCCTTACTCTTCTCCTCACAGTCTCTTTCTTCTGGAACAAACCAGAACCAGCCAAGATCCTAAAAGCCTTATTTATTTTTTTTTGTACTGTGCATTCTTAATGCAAGAATTACCAGTCAAGAGGGTTATTTCATAACACTGTGTAAGTATATAACAAAAGAAACACTATAGCTTAAAAAAAATAACAAAAAGATATTGGAACAGTTTTGATCATCATGAAAAGTATAGGCAAAGGTTTTGTCTGAGAAGAGGCTAGTAGAAGAGAAGGAAGGCAGTGAGGTAGTCTTTACTTTGCACTTCATATTATTATCATGCGTAACTTACCTTTTCCCTTCCTTTACTTGCTGTGAGCATCACTGTAGTTTCTGCCTTTTCTGGAAACCTGTGCTGCAAGGACATGACAGAAACTCTGAGCACACACAAGTAGCTCAGAAATTATCACTAGAAAAAATACAGATATAAAAGAGCATCCTCTGCTTTTCTAAGAAAAATTAAGATTTCTCATTGGCATGAGCCTGCATGGTATACATGAAACCAGATGTATATCTACAATCACAACAGAAGCTTGGCAAATTAAAGCTGTCACTTCTTTCATCTTCCTACCCTTCCCAAAATATCTGCTTTAGGGATGGGTCAGACTCCTGGGTCAGCTTGACTGCCCTAGTCTACATTTCTAACCTGCTTCCCATCATATCTAAGTGTTTGGTGCTCATAACTGCCATGAAAATTGGGGGGTGGTGGGAAAAGAGGTGGAAGAATCAAAAAACCCCAGAACTACCCAAAGCAGCATTAGTATCCCAACTGCCTTAATGAGGTGATCTAAAACTAGTAGGGGTTAAGAAGAGGTATATGCATCAGCCAGAGGCTACAGTGGCAAGTTGGCTTACTTCTATCCTATTCTATAACTCTGAGGAAAGTCTGGTGACTGGGGGAATAGGAAAACTCCCCTTTTATTACCCAGCATAAATACCTGTGTGACATCTTACTGGCTACTGACAACTGCCCCATGAGTTCAGAAGGGCCAGGAGCACTAAGAGGGTGGCAGCCTAGTTCTAGCTGGGCTGGGCAGAGATAACGGACTGATTTGGCTAGATTTGCCTTCAGCCAACAGCATCCAATGGTATGAACAACACAATACTCTGAAAGACCTTGAGCATTAAACATGATCTACCCTTGCACTTGCTGGCAAATTCATTATATGACTCCTCCAGTCCAATGAAACAGCAGCTGTGACTGATTTGCATGCACCGCCACTCAGGCCGTGAATACTGCTGACATGACATAAACTGTGTAAAGGGCTCTTTCAGGAAAGGATTGTGTAAGCTAAATAAAGGCAGTTAGCTTTTATTCTAAAGAAAATGCTGTGCATCAAGTCTATTAGATTTGCATTGCACAAGAGTTACGCCAAATAACAGCTGAATCTTTAATGCTGTTCCTGAAAAAAAAAGAATCTTTCTTCCAAACAGGAAGGTAAGGCCAAGTAAGACGGTAATGAAGCTTTATTTTTATTGATCAGGATTCAGAGGGAGAAACACAGGTATTACTAAAATGCTGATTATGAAAATAATTTTCCAATCAAACAGTTCATTGTATTTACCCAGCATTGCAAAGGTGCCTGCCAGGTCAGCCCAGTCTAGAAAAGAGGCACTTTTAAACCTGTTAACTAGTCCAGGCTGTCAAAAAAAAGCTTTGTAATTTAACATCTTTTGAACTCTGAAGTGGATAGCAAAACTCTTAGCCACACTGGGCCAGGATTTCCATCTGTATTTTAAACACTACAGTAAGGAAATATTCCCGTTGGCTACAGAGTACTCCAGAGAAGCAGTAAGAATGAGCAGAGCTCCCTCTCAGCTCCACACTGCAACATGCTCTGGAGACAGCCCCAACCCCTAAGCATAGATAAAGTGAACCATGATACAAAATGGTTAGATTTTAAGCAGCCAAATTAAATAACAGCAATTTAGGGCTAATTTGGCAACACCCCTAGACTGTAAAAGCCCATATGGGAGCTTTGAATTTGAAAGGGGTCTTGATACAGTTTATAGGCAAGAGAGACACATAAAAATCTTAATGACTTAAAATGAACTTTTGGATGGGCAACACCACTAAACAACTAAGCAAAGGAAAATTTTCACAATTATTATATACTATTATGGATTTTATAGTGATTTTTCTGCAGATACCTGTTAAAACAAAATTTACCCCAAAAGGGTGGACACAGATACTTGCCATATTCTTGCTGAAATGTTCAATAAAATTAAGGAGGTGACTCTATAGGTGAGGGAATACGAAAGAATCCACTGCTGTCAATTCACTTCTGACAAAAGCCACATAGGAAACCAAAGAAGAGACTCCCTGTTCACAAGTGGCCAAATAAGCCTCTACAACAGAGACAACCTGCAAAATATTGATATTTGTCTGCATGGTTTGCTGTAGACTCCACCCAGACGCCTATGAGAGCACAGGTATTCTGGGTGAAATGGAGGAAAAAAGGATAGAGTCAATATTTTAAAATGATATTTAAATTTCAAGCCACTGCTCCAAACAAACAAATCTCAATCAACTCTAAATGTTTAAAAAATCAGCATACATTTAGCCTAAACAAAGTAATCACTGTCAGTGATTAATTGGGATGAATTGCCTTCAGGAATGCTTGTCTGACTCCACTGATTGGAGAAATACAACCCACTGTCCTATTTCTCCTTTTTTTAGGATACCTTAAAAATACCAAAAAAATAAACCAAACCCAAAGCCCACAAGATATGCAAATCTTAAAATTATCATCAATTTAGCAGTGGCATTTAAAATCAAAACCACAGAATTTCCTGTGTTCTCTTCTCCCAGGTCTTTTAATTATTCATACCCAACATCAGAGAATAGGGAGAGCTAAACATTCAGAAGCTGAAAAGGTCAACAGGGATAGTAGCCTGCAGGAAAATTAAAGTGATTTCTTGCTCTCCTTCAGCTGGAAATACAGACGCTAGGACCCCATCCAACAGGAAGGACATCTGGGCTAAAAAGAACAGGCATATGGATTGATCCATGCCAGAATGGGCACTGCCAGTGATTAAAAACAGCTAAAGAGAAGGCAGAAAGAGCATTTTCTTACTGTTGACAGAGATATAACCCAGGAAACTCTTGTTTCCTTAAGGTTCTCTTACCCAAGCAGTAAGTATGGGAACTCAGGTACTTATCTGCAGTTTGGCACAAATGGGAGTTTTATGGTTCAGAGGGTCTTCACAGCTTGAGCACCAGTGAGCTCAGAAATCCTCTGGAAGCAAAGTAGGAACTTCCAGCATAGTGGGCTTTAACTTGACTGCTCTTCTAGAAGTCAATCAAGCAGAAGCAGAATCCAGACAGTATTCCTAGCAGTTCAATCTCTTCGTGCTTTCCCTATTGCCTATTTTTCCTTTTCTAAACAATAAAATTCTTAACTTCAAAAAAAAAGAAGCCCTTTGTTCAATGCTCAAAACAGAGCTACCCACTCTGCTAATGTATTCTACCTCCCGCATCCTCCTGAGACTCTGTTTCACAAAGAAGACAAGTGTCTGCTGACAATCCCAGCAGTCATTAAAAAATGAGTCAGGCATTACAATCTATAGAATTTTTAATACATATATTAATGGATTTCTATTTGACATTTAGATATGGATTTATTTTATTTTGGCTATTAAGCTGTTTAGAAAACATACTTTTGAGTTCATTGCCTTAAATAGAAGATGGAAAACTGACCCACCATTTGATACCAAGGTTGGCCAGACTAGGAAAAGACCCATAATACTCAATGGAAGTCAGAGCAAAGGGTCATGGTGGTTGCTTAGTGTAAGGGGTGCTCAATCACTCCTAGCAGCTAGGTAGTTTCAGTTTTCGAGGTTGCAATGTGCCTGTTGCCAAAGGATCTTCCTGCCCATCTCAACATTAAGATAATGAAAAATTATATACACCACCAATTACTTAGGCATTCTCTATTAATATTTCAAGATTTGTGTGCATAAATAAGCCAAATTAATTAGAAACTCACAATCTTTTTTTTTTCCTTTATATTTTCCTTTGACACCAGTCCTACTTAGAGACTCTTACATGTGGATTTTGTCTGCCATAAATCATTCAATGTGATGTTTCAGCAAACAGAACACCTTTCTCCTTACATCCAGTAATATCAAATACACACGTTGATAAATCAGCCACAGACGTCTGGGGGGCAGAGCTGTCTGTGCAGTACCTGAGCTTTGGCAGGGCAAATTCAGCACTCAATCACCAGCCCCCACAACAAAACCCAAGCGTCATCCTAGTTGTACTAGATACAATGGGAAGCAAACACAAAGGTGTGGCTGTCGGACACTGGCATCTCCTTGGTAATTACGTCCTTCTACCTGGTACCTGGCATCTTTCATACATATATATATATATATGTGTGTGTGTGTGTGTGTATATATGTATGTATATATTTATACATTATTTAATTCACAAAGACATAATTAAAACATAATCTACCAGCAAAGAAAGAGCCAGATGAGTCACACAAGTGAAGGTATTTATGTTACTATCTTCTCTCTGCACTACCTATATGTCTGCCTGTTTCTTTTTTTATTCTTGAATAAAATTGGTTTTATTCTCTTTATTTCTCTGTTCACCCCATGGACATTTTTTTTCTTCAAATTTTCTCCTTTTACATTTTGTATCTGTAATTATCGGTGCTCAATGCCTTCATGCAGATCAGCATCTATCCATGCACAGCGCACTCACTGTGCTCTAACTCAAGTTGATAGGGTTTGTGTGGACTCAGTACCTATTCCATAATTGTCCTGAGCATCACCCTTCACCCTAGGATCTACATTTGTCCCCCATAAACCTACTGGGAACTACTTTAGTGATCTTCTCTAGGCTTCACACACATCATGCTCCTGTCTGTTCTCACAGGCTTTTGCAGTGCAAAAATACCTGGTTACTAGCATTTCAGCATGAACTTCCTTCCAGTACTCTTTCTATCTCCATTTTGATACACCTTAGCTGCTTAGAGCTCTTTCTCAGTCCTTGGCAAGCTTCTTCCTTGGCTTATCAGTGACTGCTTCTTCCCATTTTCTTTTTCCCCCAGTAGCTAAATAGCTCTAGCTCTTTCCACTTTCTTTTAGCTTCTTTAGCTATCCTACCTATGCAGCTGGGTACAAGACACTTTCCCTTCTCACTTCCATCTATTTACACTGTAAATAGTAGTGGGGCTGCTCTCCAAGGGTGACCCTGTCTAGCCAGGCATAGTCTCCACAGTATCTGAGTGCAGTTGACACAGCAGGGCCAGCAACAGTCCCATGCTCAGCAGATGCATCAGGAGACTGAGCCAGATCTCAGGTCAATCCAGGAAACCCAAACAGCAACTCAGGAGAGCAAGTTGGAAACAGGAACCCCACAGCAGAGCACTGACCAAACGTTGAGCTCAACTGCAGTGCCTGGGGCATGAGCTGGGGTATCCAGCTGGGATTATGCAGTGCAATTAAAGCCCATTAACACCCTCAGGGCCCCAACAGGCTCCTCCCCATTCACAAAGCAAAGTGCTTTTAACTTGTTTCTGACAACATTGTGTGTGACCAAGTACTATGCCCATTGCACAGTGATAGGATGGATGGCGGTGAGTTATGCAGCTTGGGAACAATTTATTTCTAAATTGCAACCATTGATCACCAGCTGCAATGTTTTCTACTGAAAATGTAATCAATAAAAGGGGGAAGTACAACATTTTATTAAATTGGATCAATAAAGGCAACCATCAAGATTTTCACTAAGCTCTCTGCAAAAAAGTGACATTTTTAAGAATATTATCTTTTCAGGAAGTTTGCCAAACAATTACTCTTTTTGACAACACATTTCAAAAGGTGCATTACAATAATGACAGTGCTTTATTACAGCACTCTTTGAAGAGAATATAAGTAGTCCCCTCTGGTGAGCCTTCTGACTGAGAGTATTTAAATTGCAAAGTACACAGATTATCTTCATGAGCATTCTGGCCACAGAAATGCCTGTCCATGCTTGCTTTACTCCTGCATAGGCTTTCGCTGGGGCAACTGATTGAGGAGAGGCAGAGGTGCCAGCCTCTCTAGCTAGAACGGTGGGCAGAGCACTTACATCTCTAAGAACTTGTTACCGTCAGTGTGGTTAGTCCCTATAGCTCTGAACAATTACTATTGAATTAGATTAATTATCTAGTCTATCATCTTTTTGGGGAAGTTATTAAATAATATCTCCATTTTTAAAGCAGAAGAGTTAGTATTACATTCAAGTTTTTGTCAAAAAGACTCCAACCTGTAGATCCACTTCAAAGGAAAAAACTCACTTAAGCATTTCTCAAGCCTTACTCCTTGTTGCTATGCATCTTATCTGACTGCAGACTCACTCATCACTGACATGCAGAGGAGAGTTGTCCCTCTTTTTTCCTATCTGTCCTGCTGAAATACCATTAACTGTTTCTTTCTCTTTCTTTGTAAATAAACTCAGTCCAGTGCTGCTCAATAACTCAACACTCCTTGCCTTTTAGCCTGTTCCTACCACTGCAAAATTCTCTTCCATGATTTTCACCTTCTTTCCCCAAAATGATCCTTCTTGCCTAGTCAATCTTCTACAAAGCTCCCCTCTCTCCCTCTCACGTCACCTGCCTGCCCTCTCACTTTGCTTTCTCTCATGTACTCTTCCCTACTGCATCCCAGGAGAGACATTGGCTCACTCTGACATCTTTTCCACGGGGAAATCTAGGGCAGTATGCATGTAGAATGGTTGTTGTTTTCTCCATTAGAAAGACTAAAAATAAAGACTAAGATCTTGTGACGATGGAGCACATAGCCTTGTCTACCAGTAGAATTTTTTTTTAACCCAAGAGGTTTGGTCATTCTCTGCAGAAAAATGCTCTGCATTTCTCACATTCAGAATACGTCAATGTTTAATAACACTGCACAGGAATGAATACAGGATGAAGTTTTAATGGTTTTCTGCAGATTTTAGCAGTTTCCAGCTAGAATAATTGCATAAATAGAGTTATGAAAGGGAAATGCAGAGTTTATGCTTTGCAGGAAGAAGATATTTTTTAACGTGTAAACATTAATCCTAAGGCCCTCAACTTTCATTTGCTCCATTTTCTTTCCAATTAATTTACATCCATGTAGTTTTACATACTGCCTCCAAAACATTTTGTTGATACTATGTCAATTGGGTCTGAGTATAAATAAGGTGAATGCGATGCACAATTATAACTCTGCTTGAACTAAGAGACTGAAATGTAAGGATCAAAATTCAGTTATATTGGATGTAATGAGATTGGGTAATTATTTTAAGTTATTGTTCCCTTTTTCTGGCACTTCACGGGTAAATTTATAAGAAAAATGGGGTGTAAATAGGATGCTTCTCTTATGTTGCTGAGTGTGCAGACATCCATATGATTCAGAAACAGTTGCAGATCTTTGAATTCCCTCTTTTTCTCTCAAAATCACAGCTGCATCTGCCTGAGACCACAGCTTCTCCAAGACAGTGCCTTAAGCCAGCGGGTATAAGCATAACACAGCAGAAGTTTCTTCTAACCTGTCTCTCTGCAAAATTCCTGATCTGTTAAATCAAAAGGAAAAAACAGAGCCACCATCACAACAAAATATTTCTTAAAATATATGCCCCCTCAAGATTTAGATTGTTTGGCCATGAACATCTGTCTCAAGGGGAAAAGCAGATGTTTTAAAAACAGAATGGGAGAGAATCCATCTAAGGAAAAAAGGTCTGTCAGTTAAACACAGAATATAGTTGACTAAGTATGATTAATGCCTTTATAGCCTTCTGTTTATACATCAATAGCCAGAGTTGCCTTTGCTCACAAGTAAAAAACTGAGAAAGTTTCATAGATAACCTAAGGTAAATTTTCAGAGTTCATTAAATATGAAAGAGAAAGAAAATGTCTGAAAAAAAGTTGGCAAGCATTATATAAATTAATTTACTAGGATTTACACTGCCAGAGCAGTAAAACATTGAAATTAACTACAGCATAGATTATCCCAGTGTAACTGCTTAAATGCTCATTCAGTTAAGGCAACCTTCACGATCAGAAAATGCAATTTCTCATGGGGTTCATTATTTTAGCTTCTTTCTCCTACTACTAGTAGACCTGTTATGCATCCTAACATTTGTAGGATGCAGGGAGCAAGGCTCTTGTATCCAGTGTGCAGGACTATGGGATATAACTCAGCTGAAGAATCTCAAAGTTACTGAATTTCCTCGATGACATTCAAAACCAATCACCACACCCTTTGGATCCTGAGAGGGCTCCAGTTTAATCCTCTGCAGCCCTCCAGAGAGAAAAAAATGCAAATTCAAAACAGATCCTTTTCAGCACATGATCTAAGTGACCATGGTTTGATCAAAATCATTAATTCTTTTGCTAAAAGAGAATGGATCCCTGTCTTGTGATGAATGTTCTCCCAAAGAGCCTGTGTGCAGGAAGGAGCCGGCTCGCTGGGTGCTGACATGCTGTCCCATGCAGCTGATAACCAGGAACCTGGTCACAGACATTTCTGTCGGTGGCAGCACTACCGCAAGCTGCTTCTGTTGTCTCCCCCGCCTCTAGCCTCCAATTCCTGTCCCTGCCCATGCAAGTATGATTTCAGGAGGCAGATGAGGCTTATTTTTATCTTGGATCTGTTCCTCAGCTCCATTCGCTATGTGGCCCTGCAAATGGCTGTCCTGGCAGAGCACAGCAGCTAGAGCAATGGGTTGGGAACGGGCCCAGGATAGTGCCCTCACCAGTACCATGACCAGCCCAGCTCCAGATCCACTGTGCTGCAGCTGCCAGCCCAGGACTGATGGGAGGCACGGCAGGAGGGCTGATCCCCTAGAGAAGTTCCTCGAGTTTCCTGCTAGAACTCCTTCTGCCCCTGAGATGTTCTTGGCCACTAGAGAGAAGGGAGCTTAGGACTTGGGTAACCCCTCAACATTGTGGAATCCTGATGCTGGCAGCATCAGGCTGTTTGGCACCCCCTTCCTTTGGAAATGGGTTGGGAAGAGGCAAGAAGAAGAGATGGAGGTTGGGGAGGGAGCCGGTACTTGTGACTTGTAACTTACACTTCCAAGCTTGAACCAGGTTTTCTGGGCACTTACACAGACAGGGCAGGCAGCAACCTGTGCGTGCCCCTCTACCCCAGCAGTCATGGCTTGGACAAGCTGCCTGGCCTTAGAGCTGGTGCCATTGTCCTCAGCCTGTGCCAAGACCTGGCCCTGTTCTGCTGGAAAGATGCTCTCTCTGTCCGGGCTGTGCCTGCCTACTGGAGAGGAAATAGCGGACAAGGGACAGCAGAGGAGAATCATCCAGAGGGCAATAAGCAGGAATTTTAGACTTCAGTTAGACATCCAGCAATGTGTTGAAAAATAGAAAAATGGCCTCGTTAATTGGATTGTGTAATCTGAGTAGCATGAACTGAATCAATAATAACACGGATGGTTTATTCCATTTCCTTTTTTGTTCTTACTAACTGAAACTTTTCAGTGTTAAAAAGAATTCTAGCACTGAATATTCTTTTCCTTATTTGGTATATTTTAAAATAAATGAATAAGTGTATTAGGACTACCAGAATCTGAAATTCAAATCCACAAAGTTTGTACAATTATGTGAAACAATAACATCAGAAAGAAGCACAGTGAAGCCCATCAGCCCTTTGAGCATATGATACCTGTTTATAGCCAAAAACTAAGTGATGCCAGTTGAACAGAGGAAACAGAAATAATGGACAATAACCTTTAGCAGATTTAAAAGAAAAGCATGTTGAGCATTCCACAAATAGCTGTTATCTAACACTCATACACTCCAATTAATGAGAATACATTTAAAACAGATACTTTGAATTCTTGGTTGCTTTTATTATGTCATTATTTAAACACATGAGTTGTGCATGACTGCCTGCAAGCATTCAATTGCAGTGTTCTACATTAAGTGGCATCTATTTACAGTTACCAGCAAGCCAAGGGTTTTTTGAGTGGCTCAGCTAGATTTTATTTTTGTAGCAAAATGCCAGCTCAAGCTGAAACATTACTAATAAAAACTAAAGGGCCTGGATCACCACCGTACTATTTCCAAAATAAATCAGGCTAACAGTATGTGTTAGATCCCTGCCTTAGCTGCACATCCACAACAGGAATAGTTATTCTGGCACTCCTATAAGGCAAAATGTCTCTTGGTGAGATTCAAAACATGTGATTCTCTAGATGGAGGGGTCCTAAGGTGATGACTCCATATCTCATATCAGACATCTTTATAAAAGAGTCCCAACTTATTCCCATGTTACTACCTTTCCTGAGTTCCATCATGCATCATTAAGAAGTGACAAGTGGTGTCCCTCAAGGGTCTGTGCTGGGACTGGTGC
>BJBW01008684.1:0-48986 GCA_004320125.1 Scolopax mira
CTGTGAGAGTGGTAGAGCCCTGGAAGAGGCTGCCCAGAGAAGTGGTAGAGTCTCCTTCTCTAGAGACATTCAAAACCCACCTGGACAAGTTCCTGTGCAATGTGCTCTAGGTAGACCCGCTCCGGGAGGGGGGTTGGACTAGATGATCTACAGAGGTCCCTTCCAACCCCATATGATTCTATGAGCAGGGCAAGCTCATATCAGGGAGGACAGCTTGCACAGATAGGACCTGCCTTGATCTCCATCGTTCCCAACCATGGAAAGACCCTAGAGGTGTTTGGGAGAAGTTTAATCTGACCACCCCAACCCACCTGGCCAAGCAGCCACTGGGTTCCTGCCCTTGCTGCTCTGCAGGTGATTTCCCAGGCAGAAGGCATTTTTCCCCCTTGAGGATTGTGTTGATTCACTCCTCCTGCAAATCTCCATCTCCCTGTGCAACAGCGGTAGCCGCTCTGGCAACTCAAATCTGTCAGCTTCTGGAGGAATAAATGGTCCACAACTAACAGTTTCTTCAAGAAATCAAATAAAACAACAATATATGGAAAGACCACATGCTTAAAAGGAAATCATTTGGTCTGCTTAATTTGTGAATCCAACCCTACTTAACTTTTTTTAATTACTCCCATAAAGCCAGCAGTTTCAAGTGCACACGCAATACTGTGAGCAGATTCAAATCTAATTAGCTGTGTTCACGTTAATTAGATTCATTGTGTATTTGACGCTCAGCTCTTCCTTCAAGTTTTATCTTGGAGCATGTGTTCATAATTAACCCAAATTTAGTGTGTAGTTAAGGCCAGTTCTGTAGGAAAGGCTCTGTTCTTGCTTTCCCTATGGACAGTCCCTCATGTTTGTTGCCATCCAGAAGGGATGCAGGGAGCTGGTTCTGCAGGGATCGGTGGCTCTTTTAACCCTCAGAGAGGGGTGATTTGGAGCTCCAGAAACACCTGAAATGCTCTGAAGAAAGCATCGAGCTTCATGACTTGAGCTAGCACAGCTCAATAGCAATAACCCCTCAGGGGAGATCCTGGCATCTCTGGCTGATGCACAGTGGCTGAGCACCATGTTCTGCCCCTGCTCATGGCTGCGAGAATGTGGTGCCCTATGGCTCTGGCAGCCTTGGGAAGGCTCCCAAAGACTTCCAAGTGTCACTTCTGGCATGCGGGTCTGCTTGGTCCTGATTTGTAAACACAAAGAGTAAAGCAAAGGCTGAATGCTGATGAGAAGTGTGATGTTTCATCAGTAACCACTGGTATCTGATTACAAACTTCACATACACTTCCCAGTAAAAATGTCCCAACCAGTTCTCACCAATAACACCCATAAAGTTCCTACACTGGAGCCCCATGTTCTTGTGGAGTGGGAGAAATGAGCCCTGCAGGGTGATGAGGGACACGGGCAGGAGCCAAAAAAAGGAGAGTCTGGTGAGAAGCCACTGGAACCATGGCCAGGGGGACTGGAGCAAGAGTGCTTGGCACTGCTGGCAGCCAAGCACCCAGGCAAGCTGGACCCAAGGCTGCCCTATGGCAGGGCAGGGGGTGGGTGGGTTCCCCTGGGCTGGCTTTGCCAGCTGGTGTCTGCGGAAGGAGGTGAGATGCAAACTGCATTTCCACTGCGAAAGCAGGTAATCACCAGGTTTGGAGCTCAAAGTTGGGCCAAGGTCCCTTGTGCTCGATCTCCAGTGAGCTGAGATACGCAGACAGGCAGAGGTGCTGTGCTGGGGACACACTGTCTCCATGAACTCAGAGAATGACATTGCTTTTGGGAAGGATGTCACCTGTATAAAGTTTTCTCGGCTCTATTTTAAACTAGCTCCTTTTTCCTTACCTTGATTTCACTAGCTAAATATTTGCTCTTACAGGCCACTGGTAATTAGATTAATGTATATTTCTTGCTTATCTGAGAGCAGGTTTGGTGGGCACGGAGGTTCCTACAGCACGTGTGCCTGCAACCTCTGAGAAGCAGCAGGGTTTCCCCAGGGTTGGCTGGGAGAGGCCATGGAGAGGATGGAGGGGATAAAGGGGATGGAAAAGATGGAGAGGATAGAGAGGATGGAGAGCATTGGTGGTCAGGGAAGGCAGAGGTGAAGCTCCTGGCATCGTGTTCCCAGCCGGGGGAACCAGGGATTCCTGTGCATCACTGCCCAGGGCCAGGGGAAACCTTCTGCCAAATGTCTTGGAGAAGAATTTGGGAAATTAGATTTGTGTCTTCTCACAAAAAAAGAGAAAAAAATGGTGAAATGTTCAGTTGCAAAAAACACCCCATATGTAGTAATTCCTTTTTCTTTTCTAATTTGAAGCAACAGAATTATTAGTTGAATCCAAAGGAAAAGGTAAAGACAAGTGACAAACTGGTCACAACTGAAAGCCTCTCTCATTTGGGATTCAAGGAAATGGTTTCTTGCATAATGGTAAATGACATTATTAATTTATTTGGAAATTCTGATCCACCAAAAAGTCTGAAGAAGTGTTGTGTTGATGTTGACACTGACACAAAATAACCATGACAGATTAGTCTTACTCTTCAGAATTGTCAGAGGAGCAAAGGAGCACAGAGGTGTTGACTTGTCCAGCTCTCCACTCAGTAAAACCAGGGTGGTGCTGAGGCAGAGCCTGGCCCTGAGTACAATTGCTGGGTGGGGGCAAAGACCCTCTCTGAAAAGCAATTTTTAAGAACAGCTTTATAAAGAACAAAGCAAAAGGTATTGACTTTTAAACTATATTTTTTAAACAGGAAAAGGGTTATGACTTTCCTTTCTTTTTAAGAAAAAAAAATTCTTTGAAAGGACAACTTTTTTTTTTTTTTCTCTCTTTACTATCTACAGCAATACCTTCCGGAGTTCAAGCTACTTGGCTGCTGACAGATATGGACTGTCAAAGTGAACTCCTGACAGTTGGCACTGTGCAGGCAACCGCGGCTCACAGAGAGATGAACCGTACTGTGGGCAGCACCCAGAGCTCCAAGAGCAGGAAAGAAACCCTTAAGACACAAAGTCAACTATTTGCGAGGCAAAGATTGCGATTTCTGACATCGCTGGTATTCTGCTCCTTCTGCCTCTTTTTAGAGGGGTGCCCTTAGGTAACTGGTAGGATCTGATCTCAAAGGAGCCCCCCCATACAACGGGAGCAGCCATGAAGCCACCAGGCTGGAGACTTGGGGGGCCTGTCAGGGGGAGGTCTCCTTGGGTGAGGAGCAGCACCTCACATCCCATGGAGTCTGGGCAAGCACGGTGCTTGTGGTGGGTCCCCAACATTTGCAGAATCCACTGAGACCAATCAGAAAATCCATGAATGGATGGTTCTGAAGTGCTCCCGAGACACTCGCTGGGATGGGACTGATGGAGAGTGTGGCTCCTTATGTGCCCCTGCAAACACCCCACTGGGCTCACCAGCTGTAATCAGCACTGAAGTTCCAGCAGCACTAACGATGGCATCTAATGAGTGGTGGGGGAAGCAGAGATGCCAGCTGGGTTGTGTGGTAGGAAGGGACTGTGAGTGGACCCAACACTGTCAGAGTCACCTCGGTCCCCACTCAGTGCTCTGCTCTGCGCTGCTTTGTGGGCTGAATCGTCCTGATCCCCAGACCTTCACCCATCCAGCTACTGAGCCACGTCTCGCTGCTTCCTGCACCCCTGATGATATATGTCACGTCCGATACAGCTTCTTCTAGGAAGCTCAAACAAACTCTATGAGTTTGACCTTTTCTAGTCCAAGAAAAAAAGCAAAAAGGAATAGAAAGTCCTTGGTCTACTGAGAAAAGCAGTATTCACAGATAAAATAGATGTGGTAAAGCAGAATAGAGTTGGGTGGACACCTTTTTACACAGTCATTTCATCCAGAAAATCCTATTTCATTAAAATCTTCCAGAGGAAGATGTGAATTTGTGTACAATCTCAGTTTGGAAAAAAGTAGAAACACGTACTCTACAAAGGTCCCCATCTCCCTGTTTGTCCCTTTTAGAGCAGAGTGTTTTCCTCCTCGATGGCATTTCCTTTATACTTTTGTAAACCCCAGTACAAGCTGGCAAACAATTCCTATGCACTGTACAAACTGGAGGGGCTGGTGGACCATCGGGTGCACCCACTGCCCGGGACCTGCAAAGGAGGGAGGATAAAGCAGGGCAGGAGAATCCATAGAGGGCTCAGGCAGAGATGGAGGTCTGGGGTCCAGAACATCCCCCGGCCATGCCCAGAAGCACCCAGGGGCTCTCCACAGTCCCCACGTTTCCCAGGTAGGAGCAAGGCACTGGGTGCATCCCAGCCTCTTTTCTCCTTCATTTTCGGGTGTGATGGCACAGAGGAAGAATGGGCAGTAGGATCTGGACTACTCTAAGGCTAAACACGAGTTTTCAGGGCATGAGCTTGGGTAGGACATGTCCCAGTGGTGCAGGCGGCAAAGGAGAGATGGATGGCTTTCGGAGGTGTCTTTCTGTTGAATGCGGTCTGCTACGGTTCGATGGAGAAGGTCTGGGGATGGCATCAGTGTGGTCAAATACCTAATTAGAATCAAAATTCATAATTCTGAATGAAATAAATCTCAGAGTACTTTGACTCTTCCCCACCCCTGGACTTTTCTGGGGGAAAACCATATAAAAATGCAAGCTAAATTCCATTTCATTCCAATTTCACAAAGTTTCACCAATTCAAAATTACATTTTTTGGGGGGTGGAGGAGGGAAGGGCAACAATTTGCTTCATTTCCCTGTATTGCTAACAAAATGCAAGTCATTCCTATCAGATGTGTGCCAAAATTAGTTTCTCCTGGATTTTCAGAGAACCCCTGTGCAGTTCAAGCCCTCGCAGTTTCCCATCGCTGTGTACTGCTTACCTCCCTAATAAAGAACTGCAGTAGATTGGGCATCTAGCTATAGAAATTGATAGGAAATTCATCTTTGCAGGTGACTCTTCCCTGGCACACTGCATCAGGGGCTCAGGAGAGCACCACCTCTGCAATAACATCCCACCTCCAGTCCCCGTGGGAACAAAATAAACCTTCCCCTGGAAAAAGTCTCACCTGGGAATGTCCTCTCTGATGTTAAACATCAGCTATTTTGCTGCAGATTATCTTGTCAGAAATCACCTGGCTTTGGAGGGGTGTGACACCAGGGGATGGGCTGGGGGGGGAAGAGGGACCCAGCAGCCTGGCAGACAGCCTTAACACCGCCCCCGGGGGCTGCGTGGATGCTATGCCATCCAGCACACCTGCTTCGGAGGTGTTAAAGTTTTTCCCCTTTCTGATGGATCACTGGGTGATTTTTCTTTGCTTTGGAACAAGATGCAGAAAGCTTGACAAATGGCAAGGAGAAAAATTTCTTGCACCAGAATAATTCAATTTTATTGTAATTTTTTGCCGCGCACCACGTTCCCTCGAACATGCTGGGGGCTGAAAATCACTTGACAGAGAGTATAACATGCAGGAAGCCTCAGAAAGCTCACTGGACCTATCTGTGCTCTCATCCTGCCCTGCTCCCAGCCCTGACTGCACCATCAGGACAGGAAATGTAAAAAAAAAAGGGCTCTGGGTAGTGTGCGGTTGGTGGCTGCTCCCCACAACCCTGGTCTGGGTGCTGGACCTAAAAGGGACCCCCATACATCTCTGACAAGCCTGTGTTTCCTTGTCAAACTCCCAGCTGGTCCTCATGGTACAGCTCCAGACACAGCCACATCTCCTTCTGAGCAATGGCATTTTCTTAAAATTTCTGCTGAATGAAAGATTTCTCAGTCCTCCCAGTTTGGGAGCTGGAGATGCAGGACAGCTGCTGTCCCCATGTCGTGAGAGGTGGCTTGTTAAGCCCTTTGCAATGCTTTGCCAGTAAGAAGGATACAGGAATGGTAACACCACTAGCTTTTTTGGCAGTTTATCACTAGAACGTCCAAGGGACACTCCAGGCAATCACAGAAGGCTAAAAATTGCTTGGAAAGAAAAGTCAACCCACTGTTCTCTCATGTGATTATATTCAGCCCTTCGGACCTAAAAATCAATGCTGGAATGTGGAGGGCGATGGCGTGTGAGCCGAGCAGAGGCACTCCCAGCGCAGGGTGATGCTGTCTCCCGCCAAAGAGCTCCTGGCACCTCTGGGGTGCCCCACAACCCATCCCGCTCCCCAGGACCAGCTGGCATCACCCATGCACAGCTCTGGCCCATGGAGCTTCTTGTTTGGGAAGGCATTTGGCATCTCTCACCACTGCATTTTTGGAGAGAAGAGGCGCCAGTGCCTGCTGGCTGCAGGGGACATATCTCTTTGAAAGTCTCTCAGTGCCGCTGTGCTTTTAAAAGCCTTATGGGCTTATGCCGCTGGAGAGGAGGCGGAGCAGGGAGGATAAATTAGTGCCGTGAAATTGGAAGTACCTCTGTGAGTGCTGTTAGCAGGACTTGCACAGAGACAGACAGGAGGCTCCTGTGGCAGACAGGCAGCACAAGACAGGAGAGGCTGCACACGAGAGCTCTCCTTCAGTCCCCCGGAGTGAAAACGTGGCCCCGTCCTCTCGAGCATCCATGTGCGTCTGTGCCAGGGCCCGTGTGTGCCCGCAGGACTGCTCCTGGGCATTGCTTGCCACAGGGCACCGCTCCCTGACCACGGCGTGGGGCAGTCTGGAGGCTGCTCAGGCTTGACAGTAGGAGCAGTGGGTGATGACTCATTGCTGATGGCAATTCCCAGCCTGGCCAATTTTTCTGCCTCTCAACTTACACTTTATTGATGTTAGGCAGTGCTATTTTCTTAAAATCAGAATTTCACGTAATGCTTGAATCAAGTGTCTTACAAAAACCTGAAAGGCTAAATATAGTTAATTTGCACAGTAACCTTCACCCACCAAGCCAATGTAAGTCAGCAGGAAAGCCACAGCCACAGCTTTGCTTGATAGGGGAGCTGAAGGGCTAAATTTTAGCTCCTTGATGTAGAAAGGCATTCACGAAGTAGGAAGTGGGCAGAGGAGCCCAGAGGGATGCTGGCAGGAGGTGGGCAGTTTGGGCAGACCCCAGCAGGAAAGGTGGCTACCACAGATGCTGCATAGCTTTGGAAGGTCATGGGCTGCACGGGGTCAGCTGGCCTGGGGGAGAAAAGACCATCAGCCTTGCCGGTGTGTGGGAAAAGCAAGACAATGTGTGGAGGAAGGTGATGCTGTCCTTCCGTGGCTGTCACACGGACAGCTGGATGCTGTCTTGCCTCAGGCCATTCATGTCGGTCTCTTCCCTTTCCACTAATAGGATTTGGGAGCTTAGCTACCTTTGTGCGATAATGACAGCTCACCCCAGAGTCTTTCAGGCATGGCTGCTTGGCTGCCTAAAAGCCTGGAAAACTGCTAATGAAAACTAATTCCTGCCCGGAGCTGCAGCACCCGGTGCACCTTGGGAGGGTGGTTTGGCTGCAGGTGCTGTCACCCCTTCTGCACATGATGCCCACAGTGCGTGGGGTCCTTCAGAGACAGCAGCCACTCGCCCCATGCCCATGCCACCCATCCTGCTCCACAAGGTTCTCCAGCACAGCCCTCCAGAGAGCTGCAGAAGGACAGGAGCACTGGTCACTGCTGCAGAGCCCTAGCAAGAAGGGCATTTCTAGCCGCGGGGTAGTAGTGGGGGAGTTAATCTCACAAAAAAGGCTTAACAAAATTCAGAGGCTGGAGCACTTCTGGATGGAAATGAGGAAGATGTGAGTGTGCAAAAGCCTTTGGCTTTCCTATACCCAGGGCCTGGCATCCATCCTGACCTCCTTGCAGATGCCCACAGAAAAGCTCATGTTTTATTTAGCCCTCTTGGCCAACTGAAGCAGTACATCCTCCCTTCCACCTCCCTTCCCAACCAACTCTTTCCCTCTCCCCTCATTCCACACAAGCGCTTGCCCTTGGTACCCAGTCTCTCAACCTCAGGAACACAGTGCTACAGGCAGCCTACCTATGCCCTGCAAGTGCTGCTGAGTCTAGAGAATGGGGTACTTTTTTTTCTTGCCAAAAAAGAAGATGAACTACACAATTATTATCCTAAAGGATGTGACATGTTCTCCACGTACTGACACATAACATATGGCGCGAGATTACATCCCTATGAATGATTTATGCAGTTCATCACCACCGCGATTATCTGCTCCTATCCAGAGCAGCATCTTCCCATGCAGCTACAATTCAGACCTCTTTTCCATAGTGCCTCCTTGGCTCCAGCTGCTGGGGAGTTTGGGGACAAGTACAAAATCTTCCAGTTGCTGTGGCATTTTCAGTTTCAGGTAGATGCTGAGCAGTTTGCCCATTGTTCTGGTCATCTCCAGCCCCGCTACTTGTGCCATGCAGCCAGCCCACAGAGCATGGACAGCTTTTCCTCACTCTTTGCCTTTTAATAGCACCCTTTGGTGCCAAAGTTTCCTTGCCAGCACCTTTGTGATGAGGCTGAGAGGGTTGGGGATGCACATCCCACAGGTGAGAGGGCTGGAGCAGTTTACCCAGTGAGAAGATTTTCTCACTCCTACAATGGAAAATTCCTTCAAGGAAAAAGCGTTCATTGAGATGCAAATTCACCATCCTCTCCACAGAAAATAAACCCATTTTCCCTGCACAAAGCTCCAGTAACCTATTTGTAAGAGCACCGGTCGTCAGCGATATCTCTAGCTCCCCAGGAAAATTATCACACATTAGCACAGAGCAGTGTATGGGAACAGAGAACAACGTCTTGGGCTTGCTTATCCTTGGGACATTTGAGAAAGAATTAATACAATCTAACTTTTCTAATTCAGGCATTTTGCTGGGGAACTTTAAATGGGTTTTTAATATAGAAACCTTGTCTGCAGCATGTGAGTCAAGAGAGCCTCTTGGGGCATTTAACAGCCAGTCTGCTTTAAGAGAAGCACAGCACCAGGGTGACATGCAAAGCCTTGAGTTAGGGGAGGCAAGGTAACAATGCTGTATGCTTCCCACTTATAACCAAGAGCTAATTATCCAATGAATTCCGTGTGAATGGAACTGATACCAAATTATTTAAGATACTACAGGCAAAAAGCTCTGCTTAAAAAAATATTGCTTGGGAGGCAAGTTAAGTTCTCAAATGTTGGGAAAGGCCAGATTTGTGGTTCCTATGTAACTTTAATTCTGCTCCATGTGCACTGGAATGAGAGAAAAGCCCCAGGAGAAAGGAGTAAGCGATCATTTAACTAAACACTGCATCGTAATGTAAATGGGGGCAGAACGAAGGTCAAGCTGCCTACCATAAAACTAGCCTTGCCTAATTTCTGAAGCTTGAGCTTAGAGCCTTTTAACAGAGACTTTGGCAAAGTTGCCTTTTTTTTTTTTTTTTTAGGTAAGGTCTTCCAATGGCTAAAATAAAACCCAAGGGAAAGGAGGGATGATGTGCAGAGCCTTCCCGTGCCTTCGCCTCGCCAGGCTGGCTGACTGGCAGGGCGAGAAGCAAAGCCAGCAGCTCCCCTCCTTGATTGACTTGACAGTTTCAGCCAGAGTTTCGGATTAATAAACCTCAGCTGATAGATCTATCTCATCAGACAGAAGTTCTTGTTATCCAAATTGCTCCTCTGCAGCTCTGGGCCCAAATCATTTGTCTCTTTCTAAAATGCATCGAAAGGCCATCAGTTGCCTCTTAAAGCCATTTCTGGGCAGTTCACCCTCCTGGGGCCATGCTGCTGCCTTCCAGCCCACTGCCCTGCTTCTGATGCTCATGGTGCTGTGCAACCCTCCCTTCTCCTGGCCTTCCTCCCACCTGGGACCTCTCCTCCTCACTGAGCAAAACAATCGGCACCATCACTGCTTCTCTTGAAAGGCCCAACAAGTGCCCTGCAAAGAGTCCCAGATGTACCTCAACTCTATCCCTCTTAGTTCAAAATCCTCCCAGAAATCAAACACAGATCTTCAGGGCATTTGAAATTAAATATAAGCCAAGTTTGCAGTTGGTTGAGCTTCTGTGGGGAGCTGTTGTCTCACTGCACGGCCTCCAGATGGGCATTCCCTACAGAGCCATTAGGTGTCCAACCATAAGTTGCACAGTGAGACCATGGTCTCATCTCAGCTTTGGGTATGAGGGAGTATTTCAGAGTATCACAGGCCTCTGGCAAGAGCTGCAAGCCAATGCAGTCACCAGAAGCCTGTCCAGATGCCCTCATTTAAAAATATTTATCTCTAGGAAGAGAGTTTAACACCCTTAACACCAGTTAGAAATGAACTGGGTATTATTATTTCCCAGCAGAGGAACAAGAGTAATTAAAAAATAAAAAGCAAAATCCCCCAACAGCCAGAGTGGGAAAATAGACAGCAACCAATGTGAAATGCAGCAAATTGATCCAGGAAGCAAAAGCAATGAAGAGAGCAAATTACCTTGTTCAAGGGGGCAAGAAAGGGAATTTTTCAAGCCGAGTGACATGGAGCTGGGGACCATGACCCAGAGCTATGCTGATGTGGGAAAGGCAGTGGTGGACAGTATTCCTAGTTTTCTTATGGAGCATAGCCAGCCAGATGCTCAGGCGTGCCCCAGTAGGAACCGCTGTGCTCCCCCAACCTTCCCCAAGCTCCTGGACCCCCATCCCACCACCTCCCAGGGGTGACCATTCCTGCACAGCTGGCAGCCTGCCAGCTCCTCTACACCAGCTCCGTGTAATTGCTCTTGCAGCTATAAATAATCTTTATCTCCCTCTCCGCTCTTCCCATGACGTTCCCTGGGATGCAGAGGCATTGCTTCCCTGTGACTCAGCCCCTCGGTGCTGCTCAGCCCCTGTCACCGTGACTCTGCCTGTCCCTTGGGGGGCTGGCATGTTTCTGGCAGGGGGCCGAGTGGCCAGGACAGGCTGGGGACAACGGGGATGTGGCTTTGCCCTGTCTCTGCAGGCGTGCCGAGCTGTGTACCGGCCACAAGCTGTGTCTGCAGGGGTGGATTTGCAGGAGTGGGAAGAAATTTCAGGGAGGGAGACTATTTTATTGAGTTTTGTTTGCAAAAGGAAGGGAAAAAAAGGAAAGAAAGAAATTAAAAAAAAAAGACAAATAGCATTTTCTTTTCGCTCCTACTGGTGGAAGCAAGGAGAGCTTGCAGTGATTTGTCTCCGTGCTTTGCTTGTCTAGTAGGCAAGAGCTAGGAAACTGCTGTGTTTTCACCAAGTGCTTCCTTCTGCCCCCTTCTCCCCTTGCCATGAGAAGGTGCCACTTGGCTCAAATGGTTGGTGTCCCTCTGAGGGCAACGCCTGTCCTCCCCTGGCACCAACAGCAGCAAGGAGGCATCATGCCAAGGGTGTGCCCAGTGAGGGTGCAGGAAGCAATGCCAGGAAGCTGGAGCTGGGCACCATCGGTCCTCATTTTCCCAAGGCATGCCAGGTCTTGGCATCTTGGGGGCATTTCTCAGCCACAGCCAGGAGGAAGGTCTGTCACCATCATGAGCTGAACCATCTCCTCACCCCAGCCTTTTATTGGGGCAAATTTGGACACGGATGCACCCCAGGGAGCCCACAGGGATAGGCAGCCGCTAGCAGGCATGAAGAAACCTCTCAGTGGAAACATTGCTCTCCAGAGAGCCACTTTTTCAGCTATAAAAAAATCAAGCTGAATCTCAGACTGAGATTCACAGTCAATTTTTCCCTTTCCATTTAAGGAGATACCAATAAAAAAAAAAAAAGCACAAAACCACATTGTGGTCCCATTTTTTCAGTTTATAGGAAAGCAGAAATGACACCATTTTCTAGAAAAGTCAAATGCCCAGGGTTTGAAAAAGAATTTTTGCCCTGAAAACAACCCCTTTCATCATTATCAACCAGGAAAAAAAACCCTACAAGATTTTCCACAGACAACTTCTTGGCTTTTTGGGAGCATCAGCCCCCATTGGGTGCCTGAGAGTGTTCAGTGTCATCCCACTAGAGGGATGCCTGCTGTGCCCTCTCCCTGGGCACCCAGCCCTGGCTGCTGCCCACCCACCAGAGCAGCCCAAACCGTTTGGTAATTGGGAGCTAATTGAATCCTTTCACAATTACTTTTTCCCTGGTTCTGTTTCCACCCTGGAAGGCTGTGCTGTTTTGGGTTGAGAGCAGCATCTGAAATTATCAGTGCTAATTCCCTGTGGCTCTTTTGTTAGGCCAGAGGACTTCCCCAGAGTAATCAAACCCAGCCAGAAATTGCATTAAACCCACAAAACAAACACTGGTGTTTGCAGCACAAAGCTCTTCCTGTCTCATTAAGATCAATTAGGTTGTCTTGAGCAAACTTCCCCCCTTCTTTCTTTTAAGCCTGGACCATTAAGCCCATTCTCCACCTAAACAAGCCCAACAACAAATCTGAAGGTGAAAAATACCTGTGCATCACTGCTATTGCTTCCAGGCAGGCTCTCTCCAAAGCTGGTTGCAAAGATAAAGGCATCAAGGTAAGGTGGCTATCCAGGACATCTCTCTCACTGCCCTGTTTTCCTGGTGAAGAGATACACACACGAGACATCTATCTGTTGCTCTCAGGACCATCTTGGCTCACCCCAGCACAGGCTGCAGGATCCTCCCTGAGAGCATAGGGTGGGCTGGCAGGCAGCTAAGCCTGGGCTAACGCCTTGTGGTATTTATTGGAGGCCACAACAAAGTCTTCCAGGGCCAAAAGTCCCAGCTGGTGTAGAGCAGCATGGCTCAGCTGCAGCACTGATTTACACAGAGCATCTGCTGCAAGGGGAAGGGAGGAATACATCAAAGCACGGTAAATTCATGTGGTGGTGCAGCAGCCAGGGTTAGCTTTCCTGGCAGTATGCAGAGTCCTGGGGGAGGACCACCACGAGAGAGAAGGAAGGAGAAGGGATGTTAGTTGGTCCCCCAGCACCAGCTGTGAGTGGCTTGGAAGAACAGGTGTCCCAGGCTCCATCCTGACCCTTGAGGGCTGCACACAGTGACAGAGGTGCTGCAGCCCAATGTGTGGGGGATGCTGCGAGATATCAGGGGAGCTGGAGTCCCAGACCCAGAGGACTGTGCATCCCCTTTTATTTGGGCCATAAGGACCCTGTGCAAATTCCCAGCCTGGCGTCAGTGACCAGCAGCTGGAGCAGTGACTTCAACCACAACGCCTCAGATCTGCAACCTGTGTCTCCCACCTCCCTGATGTGGTGTAACAAGCCCCCTTTCTCACAGGCACGGCTGAGCATCACACAGAGCAGTCATAGCTTTGCTGAGAGACAGCAAGAAAAGGGAAAGACATAATTAAACTCCTGGCTCTGGCTACAAACATTGCGTAATGAAATTAGCCCTCTGGTCCCAGGCTGTGAACTTCCTGCAGAGCAGGCGAGCGCAGAAAGCAGCAGCAGCAGCTCTCCCAGGCTACAACAGCAGCGCCAGCTCACGTTCAGGGGCGTTCACCAGCTCTGCACAAGGCTGAGCATCCTCTGAGATCTCCACATAATCATTCCCCCAATTGCTCAAGGCTTGCGGATGCTGGCACAAACTAGTGGGGTTCCCACAGGGAGGGAGCTCTCTGCACCCGAACAGGGTCAGCAAACTCATGTGCTCAGACAAGGGTCCTATTTCCATTAAGTAGGACTTCTGTAGGGGTTTCTGAATCGCCCCAGGTTCGACTGATGAGAGGAAATTCTCATTCCCAAACGACAGAAGCCTGGCACAGAAGCACTCACATGCCAGGCAGCTCCTGGATCCTGCTGTTCGGTAATTCCCAGTCATGGAGAGAACAAATTTGTGACTGTTTTTGAGCCCGGGAAGTCACTCAGATGATGCTGCAGGGGAAAGATGTTGCTAATTCAACAGGGAGGGTGCCTGTGTGTTGCTTGCGGGTGGAAAAGGAGAAGAGAGGAGAGCTGCCCCTGCTGGATCTGGGAACCACAGGAGAATATGATATGATTTCTGCTAGAAGGCAAATAATATCAACCAGCCTCCAGAGATTGATTGTTTTCTCAGAAATCTTAATATGCAAGAACTGGAAAATAAATAGCAATCCTATAGGAACCCCGAAGTCTCTTTTTTCCCTCTCCTTTATTTGGAACCCAGAAGGGGTGTCTGTGCTTTCTGCACTGCGTGCGGCTAGGGATGCCTGCAAAGGAAGGATCAGGAGTTGCACAGATGCAGGAAAAATGACAGGCTTATGTGGCCTGCTTGAAGGTTTAGATTTAAAAATGGAATTGGAAATGGAAATGGAATGGAATGGAAATGGTTCTGCCCTGGCGTGTCTGGAAGGCAGCATCCCTTCACCAGCCGGACTGTGCAGGCAAAGGGCAACATCTCTGCCCAGAAGGTTGGGTGCAGAGGTACCTTTATGGGATTAAACCAACAGAGCAAATCTGCCACTAGAAAAGTGCCATGAGCAGATGGTGACATGCATATATGCATTTGCATTTTCCCTCTTCTACCAGCAAAGATGCTAAACACCTTGATCCCATGTGGAAGATGTGTGCTGAATCCTACTTTGAAAGTTGGGTGCACCTCAGAGGGCCCGTACTGGCAAGGACCTGGGGAAGAAGGGCGAGCTTTGCAATATGAGGATGAAGTGGAAAAGAGCTCCTGCCGGTGGCATGTGAAGCGGTGGATGGAGCAGAATAGCCATGGTGCAGTGCTCAGGCTGCGCTGAAGAGCAGCCACTGAACTAGGCCCAGGAGAAGTCCCTGGGGGCCCGCACTGGAGGGCGAGAAGCATGAGGTGGGTTTGCAAATGGACAAAGCCATCAGCTGAAAAATGAAGTGTTTGCAACTAATTATTTTCAGTAACTGACCAGCTTTATGGATGGTTGAGTAATAGTCATCAGATAAATTATTCATGATTTCTTTCCACTGATCAGCAAATCAATTAGCCACAAACCTCTTTTCAATTATTCATCCAGCTCCAGCAGGATAAATGGTGAGATTCATGACACAGACAACCAACTAATGTATATTTCCAAACAGGGCCCCTTAAAATCCTTAAATTTTGTTCTGAACTGGCTTAAATGACCCAGTGCTTTGATTCACAGTTAATGTCCCCGAGCTCATGTCCCGTATGCTTCCTGCTCTGTAATGTCTCCTACCACCCAGCATACATGGGAGGTAAGGCAGCGTGGACCTGAAAGCACAGAAGATGAAGAGACACGGTATTGGGAGGTTCACCAGGGCTCACAAGTGATCTGGAAACACAGACGTGCTCCACACGGAGGGAATGGGTAGATATGATCAAAGTAAATACAAGGTCTGATGTAGAAGTAACTGCATTAACAGCCCGTGGTGTGCATGAGGTCAGGTGGGATGCATAGAAATCTCTCCTGCTATTAACTCCATGACTATGGGCTAGTTGGAAAGTTGCATTTCTGCAAATTAACATCTACTGTTATAATTCACTGTAAAAGCACTCTCACAACAAAAATTAAGGAGTGTTGACGATATTAAGCTGCACAGTAAATGCAAGTAAGAGTTATTAAACTAACAAATAGTAGCATTAGCATAAGAGCTGGCTTTGCCTCACTGGAGTAGCAACCTTAAAGGTTGTGTGAGTGAAGCATAATTCAGCCTAAGTGTGATAGGTGACCGGGAGTACACAGAGAGATCTCTAAATTGCCCTGTTTTGCAAGACTTCACATCCCAACTATATTACTGGTGCTCCAACTTCAAGCAAGGCCTTTCTGCTATACCTGGCATGGCCACAGGTCCCTCATAGCAATCTACAGCATTGCTCATTAATATGGTTGGAAATTAGGGTTATGGTTGGCCTGCATAGATAAAGTGGGTACAGGTCTAGGAGGGTAGCTGCTGCATATACCAAGCAGAGCTTCTCTTCCTGCAGCGATGTACAACAGGCACAGCAGTAGCAAGGCACTCCAGGAGAAAAGCATCACTTGCTGCTTTGATTGATCTGGTTAGTGGATTAAGCTCATATTCATATAAACACACTTACTGCCTTAATCTGCTTTCAGACAGCTGCCTGAGAGGGCCCCCTTCTCACACAGCCCCATCCATAATTGCAGAGGGCTTGTTCATTTGGAGCAGCTTTGGCTAAAGGCAAGAGTGTGTGAAGGCACCTCCATCTGCTGGCACTCACAGCTTCCCCTGGGGATGTGTGACCAGCCCGGCGTTACAGAGCAGCCTCCAGCCTCAAGAAGCTGTTGGCTCTGGGCTTGATAATTTTCCAGTCATTAGCATCCCAGTGCAGAGGAACAATAGCCACATCAGGGAGCTGAGCCACTCAGCTCTGTCAGGGGAAACTGCTCTTCAGAGGCAGTGGGAGACTTTGGGCCAGCCAGTTCTGCATCTCACAAAGGTCCCCCATTCATGCCGTGAAGGGACAGTGATTTCCTTTGCAAAGAGTGAGGGTGCAAAAGTTCCCTCTTGGCAAAGTGTTGTGAGGCTGCAGAGGGGTGCGAGCAGGGCTGCAGGCTGGCATCACCTTTCAGTGCTGAATATCCACGGTGATGAAGACAGCTAACCAAAGAGCCACTTTTCCTGGGTCACTGGTTCTGCACCCCAGGAAATACCCGAACTGAGGCTTGATGTCTGGGACAGGACTCATCGCACCTCAGACCTGCAAAGCCCAGGTCTGTGGAGTTATAGAGATTCCTTGTGGCATCAGTTCCCATGTCCTGTCCCATGTCGCTGTCACCCACCCACAAACACAAAACCCACCTACAGCAGGGTGCCCTCAGTGCCCGTAGGGTTGGAGCTGCCACAGCAATACCCTCAGTGAAGCATCGTACCTGTGACTGGGCAGGGCTGGGAGAGGTAGGAAGGCATAGCAGGGGCAGGAGGGGGACTGGAAAAGTGACAGGGATACAGGGCACATGACTAGCCTGAGCTCCCCATGGGATGGTGTAGGACCTCTGCTATGGGGGAAAGGCAGGCCATGGGGTGGGGGAAAAGACTGGACAGCCCCCTCCCCATTTTCCAGTGGAGCAGGTGAGCCACTCCGGGGTCACAGTCAGGAGAAGGGCTTATGGACAGTGCTTTGGGCTCTGGGACTTATCACAGCTCCCCAGGACGGTTACAGGGAGTCCTGGCCTCTGGCACTGAGACCAGCTCCAGGGCCTGGGGCTGAGGACTCCTAGGACCCCAGGCTCCAGGACCTTCTAGGCTGAGGACTGAAGCTGCAGGGATGGGGATGGGGAGATAGAGGCAGGGTTTTCTGGACTCTGATGTTATTCTTAGGTCCCAGGGATGGGGATAGGTGTCCCGAGGTCTGGGACCAGTCCCAGCCCCCAGCGACATAGGGCCGGGATCCCAGAGGACCGGTTGCTCTCGGGTGCCAGGGATCGAGATGGGGGTCCCCGACCGCAGGAAGGCGGTGGAGGAAACCCCAGCTCCGGGGAACGGGGATCCCGAGGTCCTCTAGACAGGGTGACGGGACCCGGCTCGGTGAAGGGGGAGGGCAGGGGAGTGGGGAAGTCGCAGGTCTCCCCCCGGCGGCGCAGGGCGGAGGGGGCGGTGGGGGACGGCCCCCCTCTCCTCCACCGCATCGGCGCGCCGCCCCGCCGCCCGCCCCCAGCGCGCCTCCCGCGGAACGGCGGAGCGCGGCGCGGGGCCGCGGGGCGGCGAGCGGCGGCGGGGCGGCCCGCAGCCCCCGACGGCAGCGGCGGCGATGCGGCGAGGCGGGGCGGCGGGCGGCGAGGCGGGGCGGCGGGGGCGGCGGGCGCCGCGGGGCTGAGCGGCGGGGCGGCCGGGGCTCCGCGGCCCCGGGGCGGCCGGGGGAGGTGGCGGTGGTGGTGGTGGGGAGGAGGGGGACACCCGCCCGCCCGCCCGCACCCGCCCGGCGCCGCACCCGGCACACGGATTTACGGCGCGGACCGCAGCCTCCGGAGAGGCCCCCGCAGGTAAGGCATCGCCGGCAGCACTGGGAGTCCCCGCCGCCCCCGAGGTGCGGCTCCGAGCATCCCCCGCCTCCCCTCCCCGTGCGTTAGCTCCTCGCCAGGCTCCGGACGCGGCACAAGTTTCCCCCGTTGCGGTCTCACCGGGCACCGTCTTCCTCCACCCCATCCTCCGCGCCGCTCCGCCATCGGATGCTGCAGGGATGGGGCTGACCCGGGCTGCGCGGTTCCCCCGCCTTCCGCTCCCCGCTATGCCGCCGGCTCCCCCGAGGATCCCCGGCCGGGGTCCCGCTCGGGTAGCGCCGCGCACCGTCCGGCCGCACGGGGGGATGGGGGGTGCCGAGGGGCTGCGGCCAACGCACCCCCCAGAGGGAGGGTCGGCGGGCAGGTGTTGGGGGGAGAGCAGAGCCGGCTGCTCGGGCTGACGCGGGGGAAACCTCTGTTGCTTTTAGGAGCAAAGTTGGCTGCGGGAAACCTGCGCTCGGCCCCGGGAGCCCCGGCGTGGGAGCCGTGGGACCGGAGGTGTCTCTGGCAGGGCATGCCCAGAGCCTCCTGCGGGGCTCGGGGTGCCGGGCACCTCGCCTTGGCGGGCGGCCGTCCCGGTGTCAGGGATGCTCTCAGGGATGCTCTCTGATTAGGCCTCAACCGGAGGATGCGAGAGCCGCCTTCGATCTCCGTCCTCCCCAGGGAATGTGAGCTCCCTCCTTCCCCAGGGAATGTGAACTCCCTCCAGCCGGGGAAGCTCGCCTTGCGGGCAGGGGATGCTCCCGGTCTCTGCGCTGAAACCCCTTCCCCTTTGCAGTCAGAAAGCCAGCGAGGCAGAGGTGGCACAGCCCGTGAGAGAGGTGGCACAGCCTGTCAGTCACTGCATGCCCCGGGGCTTCACCTGGAGTGCTGAAGGTGTTCTGAGTGGGACCTTTCCTTCTCCTACCCCGCTAGCAGATGTGCTGCCCACACAGACCTGATGGGCACAGGAGGGAATGCTCAGGGTCCTGCCTTGCTGGCGCTGTCAGGCATGGATTTTACTCAGGGATGGAGAGGGAGGTGGGTTTCCCTGCGCCTGGAAGATCCCCGCTTGCAGCCTTCCCCCCCTTTTTCCTGCACGGTGGCAGGCTGTCACCATCCGGTGGGCAGACGGGCTGTGCAGCTGAGCTGCGATTTCCCGTGGGCGTGGGGTATCGATCCACGCGGAAGTTGTGCTCAGCCCGGCGTGTCGCCTGGGGAGCCTGATCCAATGCTCCTGAGTTGGAGCGGGTCAGATCCAGAGTCTTTACTCCAGGCATGCTGCTGTCATTCTTCTTGTCGGGCAGCAGGGTTTAGGTGTCCCACGGTGTGTTTTGACAGGAATCAGGATGCCTGTTTGGCTGTGAGCTGCCTTCATCTGAGCCCACCCTAATGCCCAGTCCCGGTACCACCCACCACCCCCACCACCCCCAACATCTCCCGAGCTTCCTGATCACCATGTGTCCCAGGTAGCTTCTTGACCTGTCACTAGGCTGGGCTGCATTCAGGCTGCGGGACGTCCACCCCACAGGAGCACATCGCAGGTGGCACTTGCCCTCTCCCCCAGGGTGCCCAGGGTGCCCTGAGCTCATCTGCAAGAATGAATGTGAGTGCAGAGTCTGAGCACTGCATGCAAAATCCTCCTCCAGAAATCCCCTTTATCTGAGCGTCACTGAAGTGAGATGAAATAAGCATGGATCTTGCAATTTTAGGGCTCTCTACAGGTTTTGCTGCAACTGTAGAGTTTTATATTCAGACCGGACTGAATATAAAATGGATTTTTCTCCGGTTCCCAATGCAAAGCTTTTACCATCATAATGAAAACAGACGTTTGGCTGCCTGCTTAAGCCAGTTTTGCAGAAAATCGCCTCTGGTTAAGACACTACCAGTACAAGGATCTCCAGCCCCATCCCATTTACCTCTGTGGCTTCAGTGGCTGCCTGAGCGTAGCAGTTCTTAAACTCCCCTGGATCTGGAAGAGCCGGGGTTGCTGCCAGAGAAGTATCCCCCTGCTCCCGTTAAAAAAGATACTACGGGAAATAAATACAAAGCACCACGCAAATGCTGGGGGAGGGTTTCGGAGCGGTGAGCTGAGGAGGCGAGTGTGGCTTGGCACAGCGTTGCAGCTGGAGCTCTAGTCTGGAGCCGGAGTCCCCGACACCGCGTCCCCGTGTCCCCATCTGGCTCCGGGTGCCCTGCTGTGCGCTGCAGGCACTCCGAGGAGCTCTTCAAAGAAAACCCAGCAGAGGATCTGGGCCCTGGCTCTTCTGCTGCCTGGCTGTGGAAAGGCAGTGACAGCAGTGGGATCTCCCCCAGGAGTGCTGTGTACAGGCACGTACCGACCCGGGAGACAGCCCTGCTTATTTGCTTATTTAGCACATAGAGCCAGAGAGAGAATGTTGTCCTGTGCCTGTTTTCCTGCTTTAACAAACTGATAGGTTGCTGCTGGTATTTTGCTATGGGCCACAAAAAGAAAAAGCACAGCCCAGGCACTGTGGTGGAGCTGCTGGCTTTTATTTGGGCGACTGGGCTGGTGCAGGTCCTGCCGTGGCTGTGGGGTGTCCCCCTTTGTGCACAGGGGGAGCGGAGTGAGCTCGTGCCAGCCCCGAGAGCCACAGCTGGGCTCTGCTGAACCACAGCTACCTGGGTACTCCCTCTGCCTCTCACTTTGCTGCTGCTCTGACAAGCAGCTCTGTGTAAAAATGGGGATTTCTTCAAACTCCTGGGAGGAACAGCTGGCAACAGAATAGCTCTGTGGCAAAAACGTGTGTGTGTGTGAACTCCAGTCTACATGGGAGAGGGAAAACATCCAGAGTTACGGAACTAATGCAAATGGAGTTGGCTTTCATCTCTCCCTGCAGCATCCTTTGTGGAAAGCATTTGCATTTCCCCAAAGTCAGTTCCTCCCTACCTCAAGCAAATAGAGAGCTATAGGGCAGAGGAAAGCCTTTTCACAAGGTGAGGGGTGACTCTCCAGATCTTGAGAGAGGTGAACTCAAAATATTTGAGAAGAAAAGCTTATATTTTAAGGTAGCAACCCTGGCCACGACGGAGGATTGCACAGACTGTGGTGTGCCCTGCTATTGAACAACAATTCCTGAGGTCCCACCAGGCACCACATGCTGGTCACTCAGCTGGAAAGGGGAAGGGGTGGCTTAGGCATACCCCTGTCCTTGCCCTAGCACAGCTCTGGGATGCCAGCAGGATGTGTTCCTGCAGGTGAGTGCTCGGAGCGGTCCAGCATCACCCCGTTAGATGTGCTGGGAGAACCCTGTGGCTCCCATCTAACAGCCACCACCCTGGGGGCCCTAGGTGTCCTCTTCCCGTACTCCCAGTGGTGGTGGGGGCTGCTGGGGCTGGGGCTGCAAACAGCTCCAGGGTGTACTGCTGCCATTTCGGGGGGAGCCTCCAGCTCAGCGGAGACACAAACGAAACAGGATTTCATGAGCGCTCTAGCAATAGCTATTAGCTATGCTAAAAGGATTAGCAGCTCTGCAGGACTCATCAAGTGTTTAAAACATAACTCAAGCATCAAAGGCGGCTCTTATAGGCTCACATTTTCACATCAAGTAATTCTGAAATTTCCTATCCAACTTAATTAAACCATCCACTAGGCTCATTAAAAGCAAAAAACAAAGGCCTTTTTTCCGAGCCATGTTGAAGAGAGGAGTTTACAGAAAAGTGTGCAGACTTCTTTGTTAAAGAATCACCTTTGTGAAAGTCTCCTTTCCCCAGACCACTGTGTCTGATTAATCTCAAGCTTTCCAAAAAGGAAATAAGTTTTTTTTTTTTTGTTTTGGTTTTTTGTTGTTTTGGGTTTTTTTTCTTCCTCCTGGCTAGGGACCACAGAAGAAAGATGAAAAAGTGAGAAGAGCTTTGTAGAGAAAGTTAGATAAGAGGGTGGGGGAGTGTCAAATCCAGACCTATAATAGGAAACAAGCCACTGAAGTGCTGGTGAAAGTACCTTTCATCTTGAAGGCTCCAAAGTGCTGTGCAGTGCATGAATACACACAAGAGCTGGAAAATATTTGACAACTAGCGTCATGAGATGAAGACACCACCTTTGCTGGCAGCAGAGTCACCACAGGCACGTTGACCAGCTCACTCGCCATCGGTCCCTGGCTGCCTCTCTGCTTGCTGGATTTGTCACCGCTGGTGTGAGCTGGCTCAGGCAAGGTATTCTGCAAGACCCCAGGCCAAAGTTTTAGATGTCACATTTGTTGACATTTAGGTGAGGACGTGTGGTCCTGAGCTGGCCTGGCATGGCCAAGGCGTGACGGTGCTAATCAGCCGCTTCTCAAGCCCTTCTCTTGTGTGCTTGGTCCCAAGCAGCATCACCATCATCTCCCACAGGGTTGTGATTTGATTCTCCTTCCCTGTGATGTGTCCAGTCATGGTGACATTGGGATTCAGCATATATCCTCCCCAACCACTCGCACCATCCTCTGACTGCCTCAGAGGCCTCAGTTATTTCAAGTGCCCTGGGGAGACTTAAAAGAGGTAGAGAGTCTCCCTCTGTACGAGGTGTAACTGGGATGGTGCCACTGGAGTTACGGGTGCATTAAACACAATATTTGATCTTAGTAAATGCTTTTTTGATGTCCATAGAGGCCTTGAACATTTTAGGATTTCATGCTGTTATGTTAATTTTGATGTTAATTTATGTTAATAATGAATTAGCATTCCCCCAAAAAGAATAACAATAAAGTCTAAAAAAGGATAAATAGCTCCTCTCTTTTCCTGTGGTTTATGGGTGAGTTTGCTTTCATCCTCTTCACACTGTCCTGTGTGGTCAGAGGGTGACTGTCAGGGCAGTGCTGAGAAATGCCATTAGGAGCAGAGCTGCTCCTACTGCATCTTCTGGAGAAGGTTTTCAGCACACCTTCCCTCTTTCCTTTCCACTTGGCCATTTTCTCAAGGCAGACCATATGACTTGAGCAAACAGCCTCCTGCCCCTGGGGACCCGGCACATTCCGGTACTGGGGACAGCAAGCTGCAGTTCTACAGGGCTGGTGGCATGGGAAGGTGTGTGAGCACAGACTGCATACCCATACTCTCAGTGCATGGCCGGGATGTGAAATACAGGAATTAGGAGGTAGACAGGGTTTTTACATCAAGTGTTTATAGCACCTTCCTCACTTTGTGTCTAGACATAGCTATAAATGAGGGAGAGGGCTATTACCTAGGAATAAAACTACTGAAACCAGCCCTGGAGAGCTTTGTTGCTGTATTTCCAAGGAACTGGGAGATTCCTTATGATTAATGTAACAATATCAAAGGCGATAAACTCACCACAGTTGGGTACTGAGTCAGGGGACACACTTACAATGTACCTGCCACTTGCAGCTTAGGCTAAGCATTAACTATGGTCTCTTGCCAGCCTTTGGCCATTCCTAGGGCTGCTGCTTGCTCACAGATCATGGGTTCAGTTCAACTGACTCCGCCAACCGCGATGGTGTAATAAAACAGCCCAGCGATCGTTGGGGTATGATTTCTTACTGCAGTGTAGACCAGTGACGGGGTGGAGCAGAGGAGGGGTTGTGAGCAGAGCCTGGGCTGTGTCCCTCACTGGAAAGCTCTGCTGGCTTCAAGCAGGGAAAGCAGGAGCACATGTGATGACAGACCATCCCCCCACTGACCACTCTGAGCACTGGTGTGTGTGTGTGTGTGTGTGTTAGCATGGCGGGGGGGGCTTCAAGTGTCCGTGCACATGGGAAACACCTGAGGTCTGAACCCAGAAATCCATCCCAGGCTTGACTTGCAAGATCACGCCCAGTAAATACTGGTGGGAGAAGTTAGGCTGCAGGCATCTCATTTTATTGGATGCAAATTCTTCTCTCTGATCTCTGCTTCTACCACGTCCAGCACAGTGGGGTCTCAGTCTCTGCCTAAAGCTTTTTGCAATACTATTATAGCATCAGCAGAAGTAATAAAGAAGAGAATGGACTCCCTGGAAAAATACCATGAAGCAAACCACTGCCACGCTCTTGACAGCATCTACAACTACAGCAAAAAGACTTTTTTTTTTTTTCACCTAAGAAGAACCTACCTACACTAAGTCTGAATGATGGTGTGGAGTGGCTGGGGATGTTCTGAGCCCTCGGTTGAAGGGCTGCCATTAGAGGATGAAAAAAGGGGTGGAAAGGGTCACACGATGGTTGGGACCTCTTGGGAGCTGCTAGCCCATGGCTGACTGTCCTTCCAAGAGAGAGAGGAAGGATGCAGGAGGGAGGAGGAGCAGCAGTGCGAGCGTTTGGTGCAGGAGGCAGCAAGTGGGGAATGTGGGTCAGCACCTTTGTGTCTGCAGGAGATGCTCCTCGAATCCAGTTTCCTCCTCCAGATTAGTTTTCCTCCCCAGTCGTGGGACTGTGTCCAGGCTTTGTCGCCCACGGGCATTTTCTTGTGCCACACATTCAAGTTTAGGAGGTGCTTGGGTAATATGGGTCTCCTAAGTACCCAAGATCCATTAAAAGGCGCTCTCATTTGACTCCATAAAGAATGCCATTGGGAATACAGCAATGCTTCTTGGATGTGAGTAAATATTGGCCTTGAATGAAGTCGCTGATAATGGAAGATAAGTTATCAACAGCTGTTTAACCTAATATTACTTCCATACAAGATAACACTGAGCTTTTGCAAGAGGTTAATAACTAGATGCAGAATCCATCACTGCATACAAAAATACCTGACAAACTACAGCTTTAATTTTTCCCCTGGAGCTTTATTACAGCTGAAGGAGCACGTAGCAGGAAAATGTGCTGGTGGGTCAGACCCAGCTCCAGCAGCAGACGAAGGTGAAACTGTTGAGCATGCCGCTCTGTGCAGAAGCCAGGGCAATAAACGTGTTTCCTCGCAGGTCTGGCTCCTCCAGATCAGAGGGGCTGGGATGGCATCATTATATGGTTATATTAGCAGGGCTTTTTCTGCTGCTAATTAGGCTTGAATCCCTGTGCAGGGCAGCGCCTGCATTGCATATTGAGCTCAGTGACCACAGAGCAAAGAGTGAAGGAAGGCAGGTTATACTTAGCATTCAAACAGGTATTTGGGAAGTGGCGTCAAAACACGAAGTGTGCATCAGCTGCAGATTACAGGATCCCCACCAAGGGAATGCAGCTGATCCTAGACAACCCCACGGTTACGGGTGTATTTTCCACAATGTCTTAGATGGCTACTGGGCTCTGGTGTGTCTGTGACAGCCTGCTGTTGTACCTGTAACTCCACAGGGTTTTTAGAAAGAAGAGGTTGGCAATGGCCAGAAGCACTCAGGGAGATTGGGAGGGCTCTGCTAGCGAGCAGTGCTTGGCTCTGCAGCCAGCTGCATACACCAGGCTTCTCCACAGAGGGCTTCTCCCTGGGCATTATCCAACCTAGAGCTGAAGCAGAGGAGATGTTTCCAGCCACTGCCCCACCGCCGTGATGTAAGACTACACAGGCTGTTTTAATTACGATCCTCTCACTTGGTCCTGACCACAGGTGCTGCAACCTCTCAGCAACTAAGCACATCAGAGCCGTCTGCTGCTGGAAGGGCTGGGGTGAGATGTGGAGGGTGCAGACCACTGCCTGGCCTCCTCTGCCTGGGGGACACACACAGCTTCTCGGTGCTTTTCCGGAGTGTCAGGCCTGGATGAGGTCACCGGTGTTAGTGCCCGGCTGGGACATGCCTGGGTTGTCTCTGAAGACACTGATCAGCTCAACTGAGCCCTTGGAGGAGGCTCCTGGCAGGAGCTGGGCTGGCTTTCAGTGCTTCTGGCTCCCAGCCCCTGCTTTATCCAGCAGACCACACTGCTGCTCAGCAAAGCTGGCTGCAGATGCTAGGATGGCAGCTGCAGTCCTATTGATCCCTGTGGGGATGATGAGCCCAAATGAAGACCCTTGGGAAATCAGCAGAGAATATAAAAATCTGTCTGCAAAGCAGAGGCTCGAACTGTGGCAGCTCTGCAGATAAACCCGTGTGAGAGCCCAGCTGTGCAGAGCATCCACAGAGGGCCTGCTTTGAACATGGGTTTGATGCTTGGGATGCATAAGGAAATCTTCATCCCTTCCCACAAGCCCATGACACCTTTCCCTGCTCCCAAATGAAGCATCTGGAAGCTGTGCCCACGGAGGGGACAAATCCTGGGTTCCCCTGGGGGCAAGTGGTTCTTCCTCAGGTTGTGAGGCTGAGGGGAGCAAACAGGGAAGCACCTTGGAAACATCCTCTCTCCAAACCTTCTCAGGGCTGGGGGTGTCTGATACCACACTGTGGCCCCAAAATGAAAGAATGAAATAAAATGGAAGATGTGCATTTGCAGGCCATGCTGCGCTCCAGGCGCTTAAACCTTGTCTGTTGCAATAGCTGGGCAGGGGGGCTGTGTGTGTCCAAAGGCGCTTTGGTCTTGCCGGGGTGGGTAGCAGGAGGCTGCTGCTCTGCCCCCCATCTTAGAAGCTCTGGGTAGTTGCTTTTGGGCTGGCCCCATTAAATGGTTCATAGTGTTAACGTGCTCCGGCAAGCACATCTCTGGGGTCTCACTAGGAACTCCAGTTAGGAAGAAAACTGCTATTATTAATCCTTGTGTGTGGCTGCTTTTTTCCCAACTCGAGCATTTCAGCTGAACTTTACCCCCACCACAACCCCCACCACCTTTGTGCTGTTGGCAAACTACACAGCGTGCGAGCATGCCCTTGCCCTTCCTGCACACCAGGCCAAGCAAGATAGCAAACAAATTGCAGGTCCCTGGTTGTCCTTAGCAATTAACAGATATAGCTGAGGCTGCCGGCCGCTGGCTGCCACTGCCCTAGGGTGGCTTTTCTGTTACCCAGGGGATCATTTCTGCGATAGCAGCAGAGCCGGGTGATTTAGGTCAGCTTTTCTATAGCCACCCCCTGCCCTTGCACGTCGTTTACATTGCGAGGTTAAAGTGTAAATTGGTAGAAACATTATTATTAAAGATCCCGAGTTCTTCTGTTATTACGGTTAGGACAGCCCAGGTTGACCGCTGTGGACTTGTATGCCTGTGTTTTGTATGCCCGGGGAGGTAGTTGAGGCATCATCCCTGGAGGTATTCAAGAGATGAATTGACATGGTGCTTGGAGATATGGATTAGTAGTGGATTGGTGTTGTTTTAGGTGTGGGTTTGTATGAGTGTGTGTGGGGGTTTTTGTTGTTTGTTTTTTTTGTGGTTTTTTTTCATTGGTTGGACTAGATGATCTTAAAAGGTCCCTTCCAACCTAGGTGATTCTGTGATTCTGTGATTTAAAAAGCAGAAGAAATTTTTTTCACTGAATTTTTTAGAGTTGGAAGGGACCATAGAGATCATCTAGTCCAAGTGTCCCACCGAAGCAGGATTTCCCAGATCTAGAGTATGTTACTCAGGACTGCATGCAGGTGGGTCTTGAATATCTCCAAAGAAGGGGACTCCACGAGTTCCTGTAGATCTGCTGGCAGCACGTAAGCCATTTCCTCATGTGAAGGCTGGGCAAGTTCTGCATCCAAGCAACTGCTCCCTGCCACTGTCCGCAACCTCGCAGTTCTCTTCCAGAGCTGGATTTTAAGCTCCTGCTGTGGTTTACCTCTGTGAGGAAGATCCTGGCTGGCGACAGCTCCCCTGCTTTCCTGCATTTCCAGGAGAACCTGCTGTGCAGAGGTTCTGCCCTCCCCTTGCCCTACGCAGGCTGTGTGCGACCACTTCGGCCTCCCAATCTGCTGGTACCACACACTGGTGGTGCTAACAAAGCTTTCACTGGTGCCACGCGTCCTTCTCCTGGACAGCTTCCACATTGTTAATTTACCTGTGGAGACATTGGCTCCTATTCTAAAGCTCTCTTTTAATCCCTTTGCAAAATATCCAGCTTTTGGTTTGATGTTTGAATTGCCTGGGTGTATCTTGAATTTCGGTGAGTTGTGACCACTGGTTTTCAGCGTGTGACACAGCAGGGAGCCACCTACGGCTCCCCGGGAAGGGGAGCCTCATCCTTCCGCTCTTCCCCATCCCTCCTGCAGTTGCAGTAATACAGTTACTGGTTTGTTCAGTTCTTATTTCCCTGAGAGAAATCAATCTTGTGTTTTCTTTGGTTTCTCCTTCGATTCCTTAGCTTTTCTGATCTTCCCGTGTTTTCTGCAGCTACACAACCCGTCACTCCTAATAGACAGCACAATTTTTCTCCTCACGTAGTGTTGTGTGCCCTTAGACTTTGGGCAGTGCTTGTGCCTCCCTTGCTCAGGGTGGAGATCGTGGTGGGGCTTCATCACATCTTAATTCATTTTTCCTCTGCCCTCCTGTGTCACCAGGCTCTGGCAGTGAAGCCTCACAGTCCCACATGGAGCTAGTCTCTCGTTCACTGGAGGAGAGGGGTATTGCTCTGAATTCCCTCTCCCCACCCAAAACTAGCAGGGGCTGAATAGGAAATGTATAGTTGCAGAAGAACTTTGCAAAGCTGTGCTGTGCTCGATTTCCATGGCAAAGGCAAAACAAAACCATCCAGGGGAGTGGGAAGAAAGAGTAGAGGAAAATGCAGCAGACATCAAAGGAGAAAATGCTGAAGGAGAGGGGTTCTGCACCTTTAATGTGAGTTTGGAGGGAATTTATAACGCTGGAGTCAAATAATCATAGAGCTCAGGTACTTTAGGTCACATTATTGAGACTCATTGGTCTTCATTAACTTTCCAGCCACCCGGGTTCAGGTGTCAGCTCAACATTGAACCGCAGCTGATCAAAACTTTCTCTGTTTGAAAAATTGCTGGAAAATTGGGTTTTCAGGTGAGTGACTATGATTTTATGAGGCACCTGCCTTCCTCAATACTGTTAAATCATTCAAGATCAAAAATCTGAAAACGGATATTTGGGCCTGAAATCCAGTACTGAGCTCCAGCTGAAAAAAAATGGAGCTGCAAAAAAATGGTGTTGCATTTATTTGTAAATGAGGAATCTGTATTTTCCCCCATGTGCTATGGGGGCTTCCTTCCCCCTGCCTCTCCAAAGAGGTGGGGCAGGATCCAAGCACTGTCTTCCATGGAGAGCAGCACAGAAAGCAACTTTGATTATTTCCACGGTGAGTGATCTCATTTCTCAGCTCTCTCTGCTGAGGATGCTCTTCCTTGGCTAGGCAGGACAGGAACGTGCAGGGAAGAGACTAAGAAAGATGCTGTCAAGCTGGGAAGGACATCTGGCTCAAGCAGTTCTGGGATGAGGGTTGTCCATTGTGGCTGTTGATTTGGTTGGGAGAAAAAATGGAAGCAGGTCTAGAGAGTGAAAGAGGCTTTACCAGAATAGCTACAACTTATCTGGGACGGAAAGAGACACTGTGCAAGCCCCAGGTTTGCGATTTTATTTCTGCTTTGCCCCTCTGGAATGTAGGAGTTACTGCTTAAATAACAGAGGTATCAGATGAAGATGGCCAAGTGAGATGTACCCATGGTGAATGCCATGTGAGGAGTGCATGTCTTAGAAGATGGGATGGAAACCCAGGGGAGCAGCCCAGCTGCAAGCAAAGGGACCAAGTTTGGATCAGTGGCAGGAACCGGTGCCACCAAGGCATCCCTGAGCAAGGGCTTTCTGTTCCACCGGGGCCTCCTAAAAAATTCAAAGCCGTTGTAAAGTAAAGCTCAGGGTGGCTCACCACCCTTTTACATGACATTCGCAGCAGAGCAACCTGCTCAGTTTGCGTTGCAGCCAAAATGTCTGCAATCCGGTGTGCAGTGATTCTGTAGCATCTCAGAAACTTGGTGGGACCCTGTAACTGAATGCTTGCCTGATGCACACAGCGGAGAAAGTTCAGAATCCCTCGTAAAACTTGCAGCCTGGTGCTGTACTGCTGCTTGGCACTGAACGAGGTGAGCTCTACCCACCTCCTGCAGGCGGGGCTCCTTTAGTGGCTGTTCCTGTAAAGATCATAGGGGACCCTCCAGTGGTATCAGCAAGTACAAATGCAAAATCCCACCAGTAGCTTCTGCTGGTCTTCTGCATCGCATTGTCTGGTGTAATGTAAAGTGTCTGCAAGCCATTGCTGGGCAGGAATCCGTTGTCAGCCGGCTGTCAAGCTTAATTGGGTTGTCCTGTAAAATATCTTGCATATAAGTAAATCAAAAAGAGTGGGGCCCATAAAAGGGCCAGCATGTGGCACATTCATGTTATTTATAGGCGTCTCTGTGGTGCTCATCACCATGGCAGCTATGAAGGTCGATGCTGACAGTTGTAAAGAAAAGAAATGTCATGTATGTTCTTTAAAAAAGCACGTGTACGAAATACAGCGGGGTTACACATTCCAGTGGAGCTGGGAGGCAGGAGTACAGTATCCTGCAGGGAGCCGCTGGCCCCACGACAGCGGGGTGCGTGGGGAAAGGGGACGTGGCAGGCAATAGTACGTCTATGGGCTAAGGACTTCTGAGGTTGTAGAGCCTGGAGCCCTGGTGCCCCAGGTGCTACGTGATGCCATCTCCTTGAGAATAAAACCTAACTCCTGTTCCCTGGGTCTTCTGCTGGCCCAAAGCTCCATCCTTCCTTCTTCCAGCCCGAGTTGATTC
Organism: Scolopax mira; assembly: GCA_004320125.1. Taxonomy (NCBI): domain Eukaryota; kingdom Metazoa; phylum Chordata; class Aves; order Charadriiformes; family Scolopacidae; genus Scolopax; species Scolopax mira. Next base: position 30,203 of record BJBW01008684.1, read on the forward strand.
ATCGCCAGTTTATCCTCATCTGTTCTTGTGACAGCACTGTCCTTTGGCTTAAATAACACTACTCCCTTGCTGGTGCTTGTGGCCCCACCATGTTTGGCAGCACTGCCCCTGCCCCTGCCTTGCCAGGCTGATGAGAGTTCATGCAGGGTGTGCACCCCATGCAGTGTGCCATGGCACGGCACGGCACGGCATGGCAGCTCAGCAACCCCAGCCAGCTTCATTCCTGGCCTGGATGGGGCTGCCAACAGCCCCTGTTGTAGTTGAGGCCAAAGGGCCCAAAAGCACCGACATGGAGGAAGCTGGAGATCCCTTCAACCAGTTTCTCCTCTTCAGGATGGAGCCCTCATTTACCAGCCTGTTTTTCATACCTTTCAGTTTAATGGTACTGAAACCAGTGGTGATTGCTCACTCCAGGCTTACTTTCAATAGCTGGCTCTTTTATAATGTTCTTTCTACTTAAAAAGCAAACAAAAGCAGCATCTCCTAATGTCAGTTCTGTAATTGGCAGGTAAAAAGCCTGCTCAAGCCACATCCAAGCAGAATTGGTTTGAGCGTCTGCGCCTCAGTGTCTGCCTGGAAAGTAGCCTCTTGCAAAACGTTATCAGTCCCAGCAACGTTGCTACAGAATGACTCCCAGGGTGATGTATAGCAAAACCTGACCATGTTCCTTTTATTCTAAAACTCTCTCAGTTTGTGCCAACGATCCTAATTCTTCCCTGTAGCTTGGTCAGGCTCTTTCTCTCAGTGGATACATCTTTACCTTCTTGTTCATATCAGGTTGTGTCTTTCCCTAAGGATGTCACATCTCAGCTTTGACCCTAGAAACTCAGGACTTGGAAGCCAGTTCTTCATGGATCTTGTTCTCCTTGTGAGAAAACCTTTCTAGAATCCCAAATCTTCCCTCTCCTTAGCTGGCTGTGGCTTTTCTATCTTTTGGCAAGAGTTTTTTCTGAAAGGACTGGTGGAGGTCTCTTTAATAGGACTGTTTCTTAGCAGCTTCCCTGGTGCATGCAGTGCCTTTCCCACCATCCTTACTCCTCTGCAGTACAAGTCAAATAGTCCCTATTTTCCCCTCACATGGGGGTAAGTGGGTGCTTTTCCCCCTTTTGTTTGTGTCTACTCTCCTCATTCTCTGTAGGCGGTCTTAGTTCCCTGGCTCTGTTAATGATTTTGTTTCCATGAAATAAATGCCATATCCCCATGGCAGCCACCCGTGGACTCGGGTAACTGCTCCCAGCCCTGCCCTGAACTGCAGTGAGGACACATTCCTCACCATGTCAGGAAAGCCCCAGAAGACATAAAAGTCGTTATTAAAATCACTATTTCTGCCTGTTGATGGTAACCATATTTCTATTCCTGCAGGAGCACGGGGGTTCACACGTATTGTTTGTAAGCGTTCAATTTATGCTTTCCTCATCACAATAAAATGTCTTCACCAAAGGCATTTGGTTAAAGAGCTGAAGTAAATAAACACACTGGGAATTTTTGCTGGGGAAGGGGAAGTCTTGGGCTGTCCTGGAGCTTATACAACGGCTCCACTAACATTCACTGCCCTGTTGCCTACTGTCAGTCCCAGTCCCACAGGCACGAGGTGTCCTGCTTTTAGAAGTGAGCCCACACGGGTAACGAATGCTCAGCAGCTGGTTCAATGCTTTCTATGGCTCCCACAACTCCATTCAAGAGCTCTTCTTGCAGAGCAAATACATAGGGTCTTTTTGCTCTTAAGACTTATATGCTTATTAAGCTTTTTGCAGCGGAAAAGATTGCAAGGCAATTCAGCTTGCTAGCTTGGTCATGAATCCATGTATATGTTATGAATGGCAGTGATATTCATGTGCCCTGGGCTTTACCCAATCATATCAAGCAGTAATACAAGTCAGGATGCAAATAAATCTTAATACCAACTGCCCGACATGAAGCAAGTACTTACTTTACATAAAACCTACTTTTAGAATGTCAAGACTGTAGCTGATCCACTTTGTCTCACCATGACTTAGCATAATGACATACATATAGATAAGCATATATATATATAAAAATATATATTTGTTAATATGTGGGTTTTTTCCTCCCTCCCCCTGTTTTTTTGCTGAATGTAAGTGCCCCAAGAGCTGGCACTCGCTCTCTCAGTGGGGAATCTCTTGCATGCCAGCAATCCTTCTTCTCATCCTCGCCTGAGCACAGGGAAGGCAGCGCAGGCGCCCAGCCCTGCCACGTTAACACGCAGCTAGCGTTATTTCTTTGGGCAGCAGCAGCTGGGAAATGCCAAAGCGTGACTTTATCGCTGACTTCCAAGGTCGCTGTGATCCGCGCATCACCCTGGGTAAAACGAAATGCAACGTGGATGGGCGTCAGGCCCTGGGGATGCTGGCAGGGGATGCTGCCTGCAGCCCTGCCTCCCTTGCCTGCCGCAGCTGTAGTGATTTCAGCGCTGGCGAAACAGCAGCCTCGAAATGCACTGTAGTGTGGGATTAAACAGTTTGCATGCCCTTTGTCTGATACCCAGGGAGAGCGTTCAGGGAATGCTAGAGGTTTCGAGGGAATGCCCCTCGGGAGTCAGGATGTGCTCAGGTTTTCAAGTGCTCTGGAAAAAGCAGAGGGCTAGCAAAAAAAAAAAAAAAAGTACTTTTCAGCATTATGCTTTCCTGTGTCAGCCCTGTGCTGAGTGTCTGAGTTCATTTATGCAGCTATATTAACTTTCACTTCACCTTTCAGTAGTGTTTCCTTCCCCTGGATGCCTTTTTTCCTACGCACAGCCCAGCCCCCTCCAACAGGGCTGGATTTATAGGAAAGGTTTGGATGTGCAGCAGCAGGGTGAGGTTCTGGAGAAGCCCAGATCGTTCCTCCCCAGACAGGCAGTGATTCTCATAGCACTCTGTGCCAGCCAGCTCTGGGAGGGTTCCTGAGGACTGCCCCAGAACAGAACTGTGTTCAAGCTCACCCAGATGCTCCTCTTGATGATTCTGCCTGCCCAGGTCCTTCAGGGCACAACACAGCTCTGGGGACACTGGGGTGCAGGGTTGGGGATCTCAGTGGTTGCATTAGAAGAGTTGTGATCCTCGCTGCCAGGGAAGGCAGCAGGCACTTGTGTGGCTGCAGGAGGCTTTTGGCTTGAATTGGAAGCTGTCATGAAGTGTCTAGCGCTGGTGACTGGAGGACGAGGCTCTACAGATGAGCCAAGTGAGTCTTGAGGGCTTGGGAGCCAGAAAGCAAAGCGAAAGGCATGGCTTTGCATTACTTCTTAAAATACTGCTGTGATCATGAAGCCACTCAGGAAAAAATCTGTCATGGGAGGGCCAATTACTTGGGATCAGCTGCCAGTACTTGTGTGGGGCCATACCATGGTGTGGAGCAGCTCTGAAAAAGCAAATGCAAATGTATAGGGGTGTGCGGATCCCCAGAAGTTGCGGGGAAGGGGCTGTGCTGTGGTGATGCTCCCCTGGCAAAGGGAAAAGTCTACCAGAGCCATCCTGAAAGGAACAGAGAGGTGCTGCTGCCCTGGGAAGGTACAGTCCTACCTCTGATGGAGGAGCAGAGCAGGGTAGAGGAGATTAAGTGACCCGCTGCTCTCTGCTTATTAGAAGAAAATGGTGTTTCCTGGCAGTGCTACAGATCTGACATCTTGATCCATTGAAACTCTCTCAAAATATAAATCAGGAGGAAGTGACCAAAGTCCCCAGTGCGAGGAGAGGTTCTCCTCCCTCCAGCTGCCCTCTCCCGGGGTGGGAGAGCCCTGGTACCCCGTGGTGGGGTGGGTAAGGACTGGGGCTCCCACCGCAGCACTGACTTGTGGGGAGACTTGACTGGGCGATGCATCACTGAACCCGGTGCTTCTGGCTCAGCCCAGGCAGGTCTGGAAGGAGAAACTGATTGTGATTTAAAGATGTCAGAATGAGGAAATCTATCATGTCCCTCGCTCATCTGCTGCTGTGATTAATTGCCCTCACCATTAACTGCCTGTTACAAGTATACACCTTATTTCCAACCAGAATTAGTCCCTGGGCATGGCTGCGCCGCGCCATGATGCATGGAGGAGCGTGGAGAGGCTGAGCTGCTGCGGGCAGTGGGGCAGCACAGGCTGCAGGCACGGACACGCACTGCCACCCGTGTGTGACCACTGCCAGCACCCATGGGCCAGGAGCAGGGGGGACAGGAAGCCCCTCTGATGGGCACCCCCAGAGTGGCTCTGTGAAGGGGATGGAAGCCCTGCTGAAGGGCTTGGGGGTGTTGCAGGGGTGGTGGAGGCTGCAGAGGGAGGAGGAGGGAATGGGGAATGGTACCCTGCCCCAGCCCCTTGTGGGAGCATCCTCAGGACCCGCTCACAGAGCAGCACGTCCTGTACCCATCCCCTTCCCACGCAGAAGGATCTTGCAACAAACACGCAGGAAGAGTCTTCCTCTGGCTCTGAACTAAATTGTGCAGTAAATTAAGCCTGATCTGCATGAAATTTCCTCCACACAGGGTGAACCTGGAAACAGGTTTTATCCAAATTCTCCTGTCTTTTGTCTTTAATTTAAAAAGTGAGAATCTCCTGTAATTGCCTCTGTGCTTGTGGAGACTTGGGGAATACTAAGAAATCCTCTGGTGCCTAATTGCATGCCTTATAAATGTTCTGACTGTAAGCAAAGTTCTCTGTCTTACATTATAAAGATATTTAGGTCCAATTCTGTGCTAGGGTGATAATTTTATGAGAGATTTTCATATCTTTTTGTATGCAACGTGGAATGGATCATTACCTTTTTTTACACTTAATTGCTTTTATCATGCAGAAATATTATGCATTTAATGATAGTAAAGCACTTCTGCTAGGGAGGCCAAATACCAGATTTGCCTCATGGTGCTGTAGTGCACAACTCCTTGGTTCTGCATTTCTGTGTGTCATTCTCCTCCCTTGGCAGAGGGGGATGCTGAGGCCAGGGGAGCAGCAGCAGGGAAAATCACCCTTTGGCCAGGAGGAAAGAGCATTTTGGTATCAAGAGGCCAGAGCCCTGTAAAATTGGGAATTTTCTCCATTTTCCTAGCACCCATATGTCCTGGCCTCCTGGTGCCTTCCTCGTGGCTGCTAGTGCATGGAAGATGCTTCTGCAGCACCTGGGGATGAGGTGGCCAAGCTTGGCAGTGTGGGCACCACCGCATCCTGCTGCTGGGCTCAAAGAGGGGATCAGAGGTGGTCTGCCTTAGTCCAGCCCATGACGCACACAGAGTTTCTCTTGAATCAGATGGAGTGCCTTGAATGAAGGAAATTTGCTGCCTTTTGGGGAGCTGGGTTGCCTGCCGGGTTGGGCTGGCATCTCTCTGCCAGCTTTGCTCTTCAGAGTCAGCCAGGTACAGATGTTTGCTTACTGTGTCACCCATAACTTTCCGAGAATGTGTTTTTCAATGGCCTTCTATAGCTCTTAATTAAGAGCACTCGCATCATTTATTAATTATTTATTAACTCTTTATAGATGCTACAAGTCCGTTGCAGACATCAGTGGAGTCCTACTGATGCTTATAAGCTCATGAACAGACATTGTAATTGATGGCTATAAGCCACCTGTTGGGCCCTGCAACAATTGACTAGCTATTCATTAAAACATCTAGAAATCGTTTATGAACCTTTTATAAACTATTTATAAGTGAGCGGGGACAGATTTATTAATTACTGTTCATGGGCTCACAACGGAGGGATGGAGGGAGCCCCGAGCTGTGGCTCCGGACAGCAGTACGCCCGCAGGAAGCATGCCCAATGTCACAAGAAAGCCTTCATCCCTCCATCCATTTCCCCAAATTACGCTTCCTGCAGGCCCGGAGGGTCAAATTTCCTGATGAATGTGGGTCATTCTCCCAAGGATCAGAAATGACACAGAACTGAGAATTTTCTGCTATTTTGCAGAGTCAGGTAGTTTAGCTAAGTAGGGACTGGCGAGAATCCAGCGGCAGCTCTTTAATACGCTGTTGGGCTAAACTTAGAGAAGAGGATGAGCAGGCTCACGTGTTGCTTTGCTTCTAGCAGGATAGAATTAAATTACCCATCCCATTTTCCTTTGTATTAGTATGCAGGGGTGTAGAGAGCCAAAGGCAGCAGCTGCCAGCAAAACCCCGCTGGCTGCTGGGTGCTCTCAGGTGGTGGGGTGATTCCTGGTTAAATTGGGGGTGGAATGTAAGGCTCAGGTTCAGGGTTCGCATGCAAAGCATCACCCTAGCATGGACTGTTTAGTTGTTTGTTTGATATTTTTTTTTTCCAACTAGATGAATTTGCTAGCGGGTAATGATAAAAAACCAACAACCCCCAAGCCTGTTTTCTGCTGCTTTCTGTGCAGTGTGGGAAGGGAGGGTGGAATGGCCTCACTTGGCTTAGACTTCATGAATTTTTTCCATGTTCTTGATATGTAGCATTTGTACCAAAAAATGGAGACTTTTACTGGTCATCGCTGCCCAAATCGGGCAACTCCATTTCTCGCTGCAGAGTCCCCAAACACTTCCAGCCTCTGTGGGTTGTCTCCAGCCCACAGAAATGCTTGACACCGAGGAGCCTCCTCACCTCTGGCAGCTCACCATCACCAAACAGAAGTCGCAGATATAAACTCCTCCTGTGTTAACAGAAGAAATAACTCCCATAATGGGATCTTTGCATCTACTATCCCTTCCAGCAGTCCATCTATAATCTTGCCTGCAGCGGATGCTGTCTATCAAGATACAGGGATGAGTGATGACTTCCTAGGAGCTGGCTTTCGGTGCAGCGTGTCTGTCAGCTGGTGGAGAGGGAACAGGTGTGCCCTGTGTTTGTTTTAAAAGGCTCTTTTTTTCCTTCCTCCTGGTCTGCGTTGTTCTCTTACTGAAGGTGCTCAGCCGAGCGAGCGCTGTTGGCCAAGCCCAGTATGAACTGGAGGGATGACTCCTGGCTCAGCAGAGGAGGGGATCCCAGCATTAGCAGCAGTCTGACAGATGTGTACGGCCATGGATGGTTAGTTGCATTTCAAGACCTTGTTTAAATATACAGAAGGGGGTGTTTGTATATATATACACACACACATGTAATTAATTCAATGGCAAGCAGTGTGTAGTTACTATTTAGTTATAAATTGGATTAATTCAGCAGTTGCACTGGGTGTGCCCTAAGTCTTTTAAACCTGACCTGAGGTCAAATTAGCGCAAGCCTGAATCCAGCTGGGCTCTCCTGGTCCTGCCATTCCCCGGGCCCAGAGGTTTATAGGGTATCCTGTAGGATGTAGCTCACACAAACATCATGCAGAATGGCACTTGTATTTCATCTCAGAGGAAAGAAAAGCCAGCTCTCCACAGTCTCTCCTACAAGTACACTTGAGCAAATTTGGAGTGCAGCCCAAAGAAATCGGCTTTCAATTGGAAGGGAACACAAAGACGCACCCAAAAAGCGATAGATGGCTCAGTATTCATGTAAGAACACTCAAATGGGTGTGCTCCTCACCCAGCTCAGGACCAGGGGACGTTTAGAGGGTTGGAGGACCTGTCATCCCAGTCAGGAGGCAGGGCTGAGCACCACAGGGGGTGTTGCACCCCCCAAACTCACAGTGTGAGCTGAAACTGCCCTTATTTTTGGGGGCAAAGAAGTACAGGTAGGAGCATATCCTGCCTGGGCCTGCTCACTATATTCCTGCAGCAGGACACCAGGGTTTAGCTACGTGGTTAGAAACATGTGACTGTCACTGGCAAGATGGCCAGCCACCAGCCCCAACATGTCAGAGGGGAGTAAGGGGACAACTGTGACACACAAAGGGATCACAGGGGAAGAGGGGTTTTGAAAGAAGGGACATCAGGGAAGGCTGTGAGGCTCCCAAGGTGGGAAGAAACTCCACAAAATTGGGCTAAAGTAAGATGCTAGGGGAAATAGCCCAAGGAGCATCTCACAGAAGCAGTGATGTAAACCTGCTGGCCAAGAGCTCCTTTGAGCGAGGTCCCCTCCCTGGGCCAGCACTCATCAGAGACAGCAGCAGAGTGGGACAGAGGTAATGGCGCTAATGGCTGTCCCCAGGGAAGGAAGCAGGAGTGCTGCGGGGTCAGCCAAGAGCAGCCCAGGCGGCCAGTCCCTCCTTTGGCAGGAGCCCGCAGTTGAGTAAGCAGAAAGCTGAGCTAAGTGATGAACAGCTCGAGCCATTACCAGGAGGGAGTCAAGGCTCTGTAGGACACAGCACAAGGTGAAAGGAGGGTCCCGCTGTCCCCATGGGACAGCACAATAATGTGCTTGGCTGGGGAGCTGGGCAGCACCATCCCAAAAGCTCAGGTCCCCTTTAGTGCAGCACCCCAGCCCCAGCCATGGCGGGGAAGGAGGCTCCCCCAGCACCCCAAAAGGGAGCAGTGTCACCCCCACACCAGTGTGCCCTCCCAGCACGCAGCAGGAGCAAACACAGCCCAAGCCTGGCTGCTCGCAGCTGCGTTTGCATTTTGCACTCCTTTGGTTCACCGAAGCCTGAAATAGCAGAAATTGGATTTGAAGCCAGCCCCCAGGGTGCTGTAGAGATGCTCTGTGCCTCAAGAGAGTGGGAAGCTGCTGCTGTTTCCCCTGTAGGAGCTCAGCTGTGGCGGCTTTTATGTCTGAAAGCCATTCCCCAGCTGCAGAGACCCGGGGTCCTTACTGCCTCGTACCTTCAGAGTGAGAAGGCTTTTGGGGCTGCTGGTTTTGTGATGGGCTAAGCCTGTGCCTGCTGCACCACTCCCTTGCATCCTACCCCAAAGCCTGCTCCGCCGGGGTGAGAGGGGCCAGCCAGGCACCAGGTGAGGAGCAGGGGCTGCAGGGACCTCCTCCCTCCAATTATACATTCCTGCTGCACCCCTCAGGCAACAGAAATCTGTGATTTTCTGACCAACGTTTGGCCTCTGTGATAGCCCCTCCGGGCTGCCTGGCCCCGGCGAGCAGTGGCTGCGTGGGATTCAGAGACGTCCTTGCAGGCAGGAGCTGAGAGTGGTGGCTACAAGGCACGGGCTTCAAGGTGCTGCTGCAGCAGACCTCGGCTAGCTGATTACACAGGAATTAACTAATGAGAGCAGGAGACGGCTTGTTACATGCAAATACATAACTACAAGGGGAGCCTTGCAATGCACAGGGGCCATGGAGCAGACAAGCACCCCTGGAGCTGTGGTGGCAGAGGGTGTCCCCCCCATGTATCCCTTGTGCTGGGAGGTGGGCTGCCAGGAATCCTAATGAGATTGGCCTAATGAGACGAATCAGGCAGGAGGGGTGGCTGCAGCTGTGGGAGGGCAGTGGTATGCCCAACTGGAGGGTGGTGAAGGGTAAGGCTGGGGCAAAATGCTCATGCAAAAAACAGTGCAAAGTGTTCATGTAGAGTTTAGGAAGGCCAGGAGGGCCTCCAGAAGCAGATTTCAGAATGCAAATTAAGACAAAAGCTGATTGCCAGCCACTGCAACGCAGCAGTCTCCCTGCTTTCTTAGCAGGTCTTCATCATCGCCTTTTTTGTACAGGAGGGATGCCTGTTGCTCTGCAAACACCAATTTTCCTATGCCTCTTAGAGTTGAAAATTCAGTGAGAAATAGCTGTCAGAAAGACTTTTACCACATTTCACATGTCTTCTCTGAAAACCTGGGAAATGTCTGATGCATTTCACACTTTATTGCCACTTCCCCAGGAATGAGCTTCCCTCCTGCCAGGGGCAAAAGGGGCAGTGTGTGTGAGTGATGGCTCTGTGGCCATTGGTGGATAGAAAGATGTTTTACTGCTCTTTCCTTTGACAAACTTGGGAATGGGGTTTGAATAATCTTCCCCTGGAACTGTGTTTTTGAGTAAACCACACAATGTGGTGTTTATCTTCTTTGTTGTTCCTGAAAAGTCCAAGGAGTTTGCTACTTTAAAGTCAATCTAAAGTTAGCCACAGAGAGGAGGAGAGAAGGAGGAGAAAGGTAAAACAACACCAGAAAGAAAGGACATCTTTCTGAGCCTGAACAAAGCATCTCAGGTTGACACATAACCATTCTTTTCAGTTTCTTTATTTTTCTCAAAAATCCAAGTGAAAATAATTAAACGGCGGTCAAACAGAAATAATTTATATTGGGCTTTCAGCCTGTCCGCTGGACCAAAACTAACTCATCATTCAGACGCCCCTAACAGAGACGTGGCTTGAGGAGAAGACCATCTCTCCCTGCCCTGCCCTGCCCTGCCCTGGGGATGCCCCACATCCCATCCATGCTCCCCTGCCTCCATCCTCTCTGACAGGGCTCTGCAGCTGCCACAGATTTGGGGTGCCTGGGGACAGCATAATCATGGGGAGAGCCACACGCCCGTGCATGGCAAGCCTGGAGGTGGTGCGTGGTGGTCACTCACGGCTGTGACTCTCGGAGGTCAATGCTGTGATGTGGAGCTACTTCATGTAGTCACTGCAATGGCCTGTGTCCCACATGCAAGATGTGGTGTTAGTTGCTGTGCGTTTGCTTGGCTGTGATCAGCAGCAAGACAGTCTTCCATATGCATTTTGATTTAAAATGTGAAAAAAGAGAATGAAAAATTAGTCTGATCTGAGCACAACAAGAAAGAAATGTCTTCAAAAATTGACCATATGGGGCAAGTCTCCTTTCTTAAAAGGTGTTTCTAAATTAGCCATTTTGGCCCAGACTCCATCTGAATATCCCTTGTCCCTCCCATTTCACAAGGGGGAGAAAAACAGTTAGCAGTTCCCCATTCCTAAATAGCATCTTTCAGCAGCCAGATAAGCTGCAAAACGGATTAGCTTTGCCTTACAGCTCTGTACACAACACTTGCAGGCTTGCACAGAAGTTGCAGAGACTTTCCAAAAACATTTCCCATAAAGCCCCTTCTGGGGATACCAGGAGATAGAAATGAGACTCTGGAGGAGCAGCATGCTGGAGATCCAGAAGCAGAGAACACCAGGCAAGTGGGAGATCTTCCATCGCAGGCAAAGCTAGCACACAACTTGGACAAGGCACACTTTCTATCAGAAATGAGGAGGCAAGGAATCAGCCCGGAGCCTGGCAGGGTTCTGGTAGCCCAGATCCAAGGCTGAGGAGGTAGGGAGGGACTTTGGGTGACCATCTCCATCCCCAGGCACCTGCAATCATGGGGACGCAGGTGTTGGAGGGGACTGGTGGCAAGTCCTAGCTCACAGCCAGCTGGCCTGTGGGACAGCACTGACACTCTCAGACAGGGGTTCCTTAAACCCTAGCAATGTGTACGGGCAAGGTAGGTGCTGCCTCCAGGGATGCTGCATCCAAGTGCTTCAGTTTTGTTTCTTCCCATGTCCAAGCACACGGTTTTAAGCCTGACAGCCTCCCCTTCTCCAGGGGACCCAACCCAGCCATATCCCTCCTGGCAGGAGCTAAATTGCTCTTTTTATGATAGCAATTAACTCCAGTTGCCTGTTCTGGTTGCACTGCCCCATGCATGGTGTGGCTGTGAAGCAAGCCCCATGGATGGCACCCTCCACTGCTGGGTGGGTGACAGCCCCCGCCTGGGGGCATTTAATGTCAGTGCAGATGTTGGCAGCACAGGCCACACGGACTCAGTAAGTCATTTTTGTGGCCAAAGCACATTCATCATGTACTCTCTCCCCTCCTTCCCTCCCTCTGCCGAGATGCCCGAATAGCAAGAGGCTGCTTTTGAGGTTGGAAGTCAGGTTTAGAATTTTAATGATATCCTGTATCCCACAGCCTTTCATTTGGGGAGAAACTGCTCTAAATGACCCATTTTTCTTAGTATAATGATAATCATTACCAAGAGGGAAATGAGCACTGAAGCCAGGGACAAATGCAGGCACACAGTAGACGGGGTGGCTGATCTGACTGGCAAAACGTTACATGGAGAAATTAACCTTTTGTACTTAGAAGGAATGTAAAGATGCCTTTAAACATGCATGTAAATTTGTAACAAATAAGTCAACGTGGCCTGAAACAGGAAGCAAGAGAGAACAGCCATAAATATTTGATCTCCTTGGCAATGAGCTTCCTCCTGGGGGAGAGGGCGCCTGCTCGTGCTGTCGGACAGGGAAAGCCGCAGCATCTCCCCACTTCCACGCAGCCTCCACACCGAGCACCCTCCTCGCCTGGAACCCGACAGCCAGGACCCCAGGAGCTTCCCCACCACTGGGGCTGGGGCTCCTGCCCCTTCCCACTCACCCTCCCTAGCTCACACCACTCCATGGACCAGTGTGACATCCAGGTCCTTCCGAACACAGATACTCAACGAGGATTGATGACTTAGATTTATTATTTTTTTTTAATGAAGGGTTTTTGTTTTGGCAGGGGTGAAAGAATTTCCTTAGCGAAGAACGCCTGAAAAAACAACAGCTCATGCAAATGAACAGCTCAATCCAAACAGGCCCCCAGACAAACAAGCAGTGTACACCTCCTGCACGATGCGGTGCTGCCTAACCCACAGCTTGGACCCCTGCAGGGGCACCATGCAGCTGCTTTGGCTGGGACACTGGTGATCTGGTTTGGGTGAAGCATATGTAAGTGTCCCCAACTGGCTGTCACCTCAGGAGGGATGCAAAGGAGAGGGTACCATAAACCCTGGCTGAGATATATAGGTTGTTACTTCAAATCCCCATACACGTGCCTGCCCCAGCCACCCCCACCCCATCCCAGCCATCCCCACCCCGTCCTGGCTGCGTGCTGGCTGGCACCCATGCAAGGGGCTGCACCTCTCGGGTCTGGATTCTGGGTGGCTTGGAGCAATGGAGCATTGCTGTGTGGCTGCCTGGGAGGTGGGTGGAGGACCTTTGGGAGGGCAGCACTGTGGAAACACAAATCCTTCCCACTGGGAGCCGTGCAGCAGGTCATTAGCAGTATGTGACACAGCATGGGTGATCCTCCTTGTGAAGATGATGAGACTCGTTCCTGGGAGCTCAGGAGAGTGCAAATCAGTCTGTCTAAGCCATGCATCATCTGCCTATGTGCTCATCATGTGCCTTTGTGCTCCCAGGAGCACAAACTGCCTCTCTCAGAGAAGGCAAAGTATCCAAAGATCAGGTCAGGGCATTTGCAGCCCTGGATCTGCAAGCCTCTCAGGTTCTTGTGGGAGGTGAGCCTGCAGCCACTGGTGCCATGGACCAGAGCCACCTTCCTGTCCCTGTGCTTCCAGGTGCTGGAGCAAATCTGGGGAACTAGGCTTGGTCATCGCTCTCCATACAACTTTGGAAGTACTTTGCCTTTAGAGCAGGAGTCAAAGCCCAGCTGCTCACTGAGATGGCATTAAGCTGAACACACTACACATTGCCGAGTGCTGCATGAGGGTATAAACAGGAGGTGCTGTGGGGAGGTGTTCTCAAGATGAAATGCAAGGCATTTAGTGCCCAGGCTTCAGTCTAGAAGTCGCCAGCTGCTTCTGACCATGGCGTTCAAGCATCTAAATAATTCAATTAGGTGTGACCCAAGGAAAACCTATAAACATATAATTGATTGGGAGAGCAAGATCTGATCCCAGGTAATTACTCTCTTCTGGAGTAGCCTTTAGCAGCCCTTTGGCCTGGCTCATACTCCAAGGACGTAGCTGGTTAGGTCTGTGAGTGATATAAGTCTGGTCTCTGGATGCTGGAATTGAATTAGACACCAGCGAGAGAGATTTTATTAGATGTATTAGATGGCTGGTAGAAGGAAGGCTGGAAACCAGGGGAAGAAAAATGTCTCCCCGGTGACCTCTGGGCTGTCATTATTTTTCTTGCACTGCGCCAAGATGGGTGCAATGTTTATCTCCCAAGCAATGTCAGAGCAGCAGAGCCAGCATTGCTCCCACCCCAGAGGCTGGGGCTTGCACAGCATGGACAGAGTGACCCTGAGTCTCTGTGTCAACGTGGAGGGGTAAACACATCTGCCTTCTGTCCTCCTGAGCATAAGAAGCATCACGACCCACCGGCACACTGTCCTGCAGAGCACCTGTTCCAGAAGGACCTGGACGTGGTGTGGATCTAAATGATGGAGAACAAGCGTAGAGCAGAATCCATGGAGGCCAATCTCCAGCTCCTCAGCACCAACAACCCCCTACCATGACTGAAACATGATTTAAGACCAGACAAGTTAATAGCTGTCTGCTGGAGGATGTACCACTGGGAAATCTTGTGCTGCCAAGGTTTCACAGCAACCAGTGGTGAGCTACTTGCCATCAATAATTAACATTGGACCAGCCTTGCCAAAATAAATTCACCAAGTGCGTGGCAAGGCAAAGCTCCCTTGATTTTGCAAATTACCCACAAGTTCTCTCTTGCTTGCTGTGTCGAGCTTTGCTGCCTCTGAACTCAGGGAACACATGGTAAAGCTTTTACCAGGGTACACCCATGCTGTGCTCCCTGCTCACAAGTCACTGGGGAGCAAAAATAGCTGAGCTGCCTTTTTTATGGTTAACTGGCTCACCTGCAAATGCAACAGGCTGAGCAGCTTCATGCCTGTTCCTCTGGAGAGCCTGTCACCCTGTGCAGGGCAGATGGCTGCCTTAGACCTTAGGCTGCGTCTCGGACAGGCCTCCTCTGCAGAGATGTGGAATAAGCCCTGTGGGAGCCAGCCTGGCATTGTCAGCAACACCACCTCAAGGTGGTTTGGTAGAACAGACAGCAGCAAAATTACCCCAGGGATTAACTGAATCCCCCATCTCTGCCACTAGTTCACGCAGAGGCTGTGAATCCTGGCATCACAGGAGGGGCAGAAGTCCCTGGGGAGGTTTGGAGAGGGCATCACACACAGCATGGGTGTGCAGTAGAGGAGAGGGCAGCTTTGCCAGGCTCAGGAGCCAGCAGACATGCTCTCCTTTTATCACCATCACTGGGCTCTGCTCCTCCATTCAGCCAGAGTCGCCAGCAACTGCCTTGTGTTAATTAACAGTGGAACAATCACTCTTAATCAAAGGCCAGACCGATGTCAGCAGCAGCAGACTGCCCATTTCATGCTCTGCATACTGCCCAGCTCATCCCACCTCCACTAACCCCATGCTCAGGGCAGAGAGGGAATAACAGGGGCATAATTCTCTCTAATTACTGCCCAGCTGCAATGTGCCACCACAGCCTGGCAGCAAGGATGAGCCCAAGGGAGGGCAAAGCCCCCTGCTTTGTCCAGGAGCTGTCTTTTGGGCTGGTGGGCGAGCTGGTTGGCCTCCAGAGGTGGCTCCCAGCCTACACAATGCTGAAGCAAACTCCTCTCCTTGAGCACACAGCCACTCTGCTCGCGTGGAGACACAAGGGGGAAGTTTTCTCATGGCAGCAGGATACATACAGTCATTCCTGCTGTCCTTCCACCCTAGCACAGAGCTTCCTGTGGGAGCTGGCACCGCACCTCCCAAAAGCTGTTGAGTCCAGAAAGTACTTAGTATCTTCAGCATGAAATAGCAGGGGTCTCCAGGACTGCAGTTTAAGAATCAGACCCCTCTGCCCTTCACAGCTCTTCCCTTTTGAGCTTGCCCTGGTTTACGAGCATCTGGCGCTTGCTGCCCACAACCTTCCCTTGCATTGTGTGGGTGAGGGACAAGGTAAGAGGCTAGGTCACTCACCTACTATCTTTCATCTGGCCTCAGGTCAGAGAAACCAGCAGGTGCCTTCCTGCCTGTATCTCTAGAAGAAGAGAGCCTGCAAGCCAGCCCCTCACTGCTTCAGCCACATTCAGTAAAACAATCCCCATGTAAATGCTGTCTCATGTAGGTAGGAGATGCCCGCAGAGCTCAGATTTATCTTCCCTGGGAGGTTTCTGGAGTTCTACCTCAAAGCCCAAAGCTCCCAGTAGCTCTCATCCCACAAGCACACTTCCAGCATTAGGAAACCCCCAGCGCTCTCCTATTTATAGCTTCACACACCACCTTCCATTTTCTGTTAATTAGCTCACTCCCTCTCAATCGTGCCTAGATGAGACGAGGGGCAGTCAGAGCCGCTTGGCTGTCAGGCACCTGATGCTGCCAGAGCAGTGCTGAGAGCACTCCAGTGCCTTGGGTGAGGGATGCTCCCAGGAAGATTTGTGTCTCCCTGGCAGCACCCAGGAGAGTGAGCACAAGGGTGAGCAAGAGCAGGGAGCTTTTCCATCCTCCATCAGCGGAGGTTTATAGCAGGTAATGGAGGAAGCATCCCTGTGAGGACCGTATGCTGGCTCCTTATTTTCCTTTGCCCTAGTACTGGCAACGTGAGGTTATTTGAGGACCTGGCAGCAGTTCACACAGAAAAGCATAGCCTCAAGCTACTGAAATCGGATCCAAGTTTAATGCTTCTGGACTAGCTTGGTCCTGGTGTTGGCATTTATGCCTATTTGTAGCACAGAGAAAATCAAAGCTCTGGGCTTTGCTTGCAGGCGAAACTTGTTGACCAGTTGGCTTAGGAATATCTATCCAGGAAAGTACCATCAGAGGTCGACTGTCTTGGTGTATTGCTGCATTTTAGTTAGATGGCTTGTGCAGATCCAAGTTGTAGGTGCACTGTCAACCCAGGGGTGGTTGATTGAGGAGGACTCCCATGCTCTGAGTGCCCGGTTGCTTGTGTGACATGCTTTGTCCCCCAGCACAAGGATGACATGGCTGAAAGCAAAATATTTTCCCAAGCAGGGGATGAGTCCTGCTTGGAGAACTGGCAATGTTACCAGTAGGGACCAGCGAGGGTGTTGGCTATATCTACTGACAGCACACTGTGGGAGGGGATGAGAGTGTGCCGGAGGAAACACTTAATATCCAACAGCATCTTGAAAAAGTGTAGAAACAGCCTAGAAAACAAACAACTCCCCCCAGAAAAAAAACCCAAACAAGAGAGGCATGGGTATTTCACTGAATTTCACTGAATTTTTAGAGTTGGAAGGGACCATAGAGATCATCTAGTCCAACACCCCTGCTGAAGCAGGATTGCCCAGAGCTAGAGCAAGTCACTCAGGACTGTATCCAGGTGGGTCTTGAAAATCTCCAAAGAAGGGAACTCCACGACCTCCCTGGGCAGCCTGTTCCAGAGCTCCGTCACCCTCATCATAAAGAAGTTATTCCTCATATTTGAGTGTAACCTCCTATGTTCCAACTTGTGCCCGTTACCCCTTGTCCTCTCACTGGCAACCCCTTGTCCTCTCACTGCCTCCATCCTCCTTCAACCCACCCCTTCATAAGATCTCCCCTCAGCCTTCTCTTCTTCAGGCTAAAGAGTCCCAGCTCTCTCAGCCTTTCCTCATAAAGGAGATGCTCCAATCCTTGAATCACCTTTGTTGCCCTTCACTGGACTCTCTCTAGCAGCTCCCTGTCCCTCTTGAACTGGGGAGCCCAGAACTGGATGCAATATTCCAGTTGTGACCTCACCAGTGCTGAGTAGAGTGAGAGAATGACTTCCCTTGACCTACTAGCCATGCTCTTCCCTATGCAGCCCAGGATTCCGTTGGCCTTCTTGGCCACAAAAGCACACTGCTTGCTCATTGTCACTTTGCTGTCTACCAGGACCCCCAGATCTTTCTCTTCAGAATTTGTCTCCAGCAATTGGATTGGGTCATATTCTCTGGGCAGGGGCAGGTTGTATCCCAGTTGGGAGAGCCAATGCCAGGTGCAGTGTTTGCAGGAATGCTGGGGTGGAAGGAAGCTGGGAGCGCAGGGGAACAGGGAAGATGCTGATGGGAGAGGAGCAGGTCCCTAGGGATGAGGCAGGTTCAGAGGGACCCCTGAGGCAGCAGAGAGAGAAAAAGCCACAGGACCGGTAGAGAAAACTCTGCTAAGGGTTGAGCAGAGAGTGCAGGGAGGCTGTAGGAGGGAGAGGAGGATGGGGACCCCTCCGTGAGCAGGACTTTTGTGCTGCTGGGGCTGAGCTCCACATGCATCTCCCACAGTGGCAAGTGCACCAGCAACCAGATGTTTGCCAAACACATGCTGTCTTGCGTGTTGCCCGAAGCAACAAACCGTGGGGGACTGTGACACTTCAATCTGGGGTTTGGTCCAGATCAGAATGAAATCTTGACAATCTGCCTGACTTGGGTGGATCCACCGAGCTATTCCTCTACAGAAACAGCACGTTTTTCTGGGAAAATGGTAAATTGTTTTGGTAGTGTCAAAACATGGTATTATAATTTAACGTTTTATGTACAAGTCAAAATGAATCATTTACCTTCTCTAAATACTATGTTTAAACACCCGAAATAAAAGCTTTTTTTTTTTTTTTTTGACATGATTGTCAAATATCATCAAAGTCAGCATGTTTGTGAATGGGGAGATGTTCCTGGCAGCTCCAGCTGCCTCCATTGGTGGCAGAGCCCTGGCCAGGATGTCTGCAGAGGGACAGAACCTGTGAAGAGGCTGTGCATCCTGCATCCTACGCAGGGCTCTGCTTTGGGTAAGCAGCGGTTCCCCTCCCCATCACAAAACTGATGCGATCAGGAGGGTGGTTTTATTTTTTTCCTACTCAGGCAACAGGCGTGCTACTTTCTGCTTAGGTTTCTTTTTGGGAAAGGGGAGAGAAATGAACCCCCTGAGGGAATTGCAGAATCACCTAGGTTGGAAGGGACCTTTTAAGATCAGCTAGTCCAACCAATGAAAACAAAAAACAAACAAAAAAAACAAACAAACCACACAAATCCCACACCATACCCAAAACACCCAATCCAACACCAATCCATCACTAATCCATATCCCCAAGCACCACGTCAAATTGTCTCTTGAATACCTCCAGGGATGGTGCCTCAACCACCTCCCTGGGCAGCCCATTCCAATGCCTGACAACCCTTTCAGGAAAGAAATGTTTCCTAATATCTAACCTGAACCTCCCCTGGTGCAACTTGAAGCCATTACCCCTTGTCCTATCATCTGTGACCTGGGAGAAGAGACCGACCCCCCCCTCTCTACAGCCTCCTTTCAGGCAATTATGAAGAGCGAGAAGGT